>APFE030807424.1:5960-46831 GCA_000404065.3 Pinus taeda
AAGATGGGAACATTGCCTTCATATATTCATATGTTGATAATCTTATTAACAAGAACTGTACTCAAGTTGATTGAAGAAATTAAAATTCATTTGTCACAAGAATTTGAACTGAAGGATCTTGGTGAATTGCATTATTATTTGGGTCTTTAAATTTGGAGGGAATCTGGTAAGATAATTATGACACAAAGAAAATATGGAAATAAATTCCTTGAAAGATTTCATATGTTTGAATGCAAAATAATGTCTACCCCTTTGGAACAAAATACCAAGTTGTACAATGATGATAGATCTAAAGAAGTGAATGGAACTTTGTATCATCAACTAGTGGGATGTTTGAACTACCACACCACTAATAGGCTAGATAGAGTGTATTCTATCAACATCATTAGTCAATTTATGTCTAAGCCTTGTGAAAGACGTTATAAAGAAGTAAACAAAGTCCTTCAATATCTGAAGGGAACAATTTCTTTTGATATTTTGTATACCAGTCAATTTGATGTTGAGCTGGAAGGATTTTTCTGATTCAAATTCGGCTGGAAATCCTTATGATGGAAGATCAACCTCTAGATATGCATTCAATTTAGGATTGGGGATAATATCATGGAGCAACAAGAAACAACTAATTGTTTCTTTGTCATCCATAGAAGTTGAATACAAATCCTTGACCAATGCATCTTGTGAAGCTATTTGGTTAAGGAGGATTATTGAATATGTTGTAGAAAAACAAAGAGGACCAACAAGCATTAAATGGGACAGCCAGAGTTCCATGAAGCTAGAAAATAATCATGTTGGCATTATGACATAGGTGTTGTCCTTGATGGCAACTCACCTAGATGACAGAACATAGTTCAGGCTCTCAGAATAAAGGAAAAAGAGATATACACAATTTCCACTTAACCAAGTCGTGTATACATGTGGGATCACCGATCAATAGTTGCGTATGTGTATGCACACACTTTCATGCGTGGAAAACCATGTACATGTGGGAAAACTTATTTTTAGTCTATGGTATTTGGTCCTTGGTATTTTGACCTATGGTTTTTGGACCATGGTATCTCACCCAAAGTGTTGAACCTAGGTATTTGGACCCAGGTATTGGTTCTAACTCATTTTGGACCATGGTATTGAGTATGGCCTAAGACTATGAAAGGGGAAGGATATCATTAGTCAAATGCACTCACTGAAGGATTGAATATCTTATGAAGAGCAAGAACTAGAATATTGGTCATTGGGTTATGGTGCATAGTTGGATCTGAACCAAGGAGGAACCTGAGCTCTAGAAGAAGGATAAGTTCTATTGATGGGTCAAGATCTTAAGGTTTAAATAGAAGTATCTTTGTGGGATTTTGATCTGTTATATTTGGCATGTGACTTGATCTATAAATCTGATAATCAGGGTATAACTGATGTCTGAATAATTTAAAAGGGTAAATTATCTTTTATAGATCTGTACAGAGGTTTCGCATAGCGAAGGCACGTATACACACTGGTTCAGTAATTCAAAAGAGAGTATACGCAGGTTTGCCTTAATAAAGAAGCGTATGCATGCAAGTTCTTCATCTTGAAGTAGTGTACGTCTCATAAAATATGTTTTAGGTAATTTTGTTTATTGTTGTAGTGTTCTAGGTTTAGGATTGGTTTCTGGTTACTGTTATTGTATTCTGATTACAACATTCAGAGAAATAATTGCTTGATTCAGTTTTGGTTGGTGCAAAGGAGATTGGTCAATGCCAATATATTTGATGGTTAATTGATGTTATTAATGAATCCAATCTGAAAATTTATGAAACATGGTCCCTAGAAGAAAAGAGAAGGTTGTAGCCTTCTGTAGGTTAGCACCTATGTACTAGTACATCAGCTAGTACAAGAGCTAAGGGTGTTGTTGCTCCCTTCCAGGAGAATCTGGAGAATGAGAGAAGGTTGAAGCATTCTGTAGGTAGAAGCATGCGTACTGGCATAAGACTACCCTAGTACAAAAATATTGTAAAAAGAAGTTTCTTACTAAAAGAAGATAGAGACAAATTGCAGCAAGTGGTTTTCACTGATATTGGGTTTCCACCTTATGTCTCGTGTTCATGTGTGTGAAGACCTGTTTTGTTTTACTGCTCCTGTTTACTGTTCTTATGGTTAATGAAGTTCTGATGCACTGATTAAAGATCAACATTTAATGGTTTAACTGAATCATAAGTTTATTAGATATACACTAGTTTCTTTAGACATAGTTGTGTGTATATGCGAGTTCCCATAACTAAAGTAGTATATATATATATATCTGAGTATGAAAATGAAAAGTGTTTGAACTGATTCACCCCCCCTCTCAGTATTATTTCCAACAATTGGTATCAAAGAAGGTCTTTCAGAAGAAGCTTGATCACTTCAAGGAATATCTATCATCATGAGCAACTACGAAAAAGAGGCATCCATCAGACCACCAATCTTTGATGGGAGCAACTTCGTCTAATGGAAGGTAAGAAGCATAGCCTATATTCAATCTCTTGGTACAGAAGTTTGGGATATCGTGGAAGGAGGATACACATTTGCATCAGCAACTCCTACAGATACGGCTGGCAAGAAGTAGTATGAAACAAATGCAAAGGTTGTCAATACTCTATTGGGGAGTCTATCTCAATTAGAATTCATAAGGTTATGCAGCTCAAAACAGCCAAAGAAATATGGGACAAGATCATTCTAAGCTATGAAGGAGATGATCAGGTAAAACATGCAAACCTACAATCTCTCAAAATTCAATATGAAACTCTCAGAATGCACAAGGATGAAAGTGTGGCTAGTTATTTCTTACGAATATATGAGATTGTTAATGGCATGAAAAACTCGAGTGAAGAGATAAAATAAGTTACTTTAGTTGAAAATGTTTTAAGATCTTTGTCTTCTAAATTTGAATCAAACGTTTTTGCCATAGAAGAAAAGCAAAATCTTTAGAGTATTACTATGTCACAGCTGCATCTAATCCTAACTGCTTTCAAAATGAGAAAAGGGGGACCATCAGACATGACAGAAGCCACATTCAAAGCTTAAAGAAAGGAGAATACAATGAGTCAGGGCATATGTGAGAAGGAGAGGAAAAATCAAACTTTTTCAAGAACCTTCAACGGGTTTCTGGAAGATTCAAAGGTAAGCTACCTTTCGAATGCTTTGCTTGTGGAACAGTCGGTCACTATGTAGCCAAATGTCCTCATAAAGATAAGCTTGATAGAGTTAAGGAACCAGTTAATTGGAACAAAAAATAGAATGTATGTAAGAAGAGTTATTATACTCATGAAGATAGTGATGGACTTTCAAATAGTGATGAAGATGAACATGGTAATGATTATAGACTTTTGATAGCTTTTGAAGATGATGATTTCTTGGATGCTATAGATGAAGATGATCTCTATGAGGAAAGTTCTAAACTTAAAATTTGTTTAGAAGAAAAGAGTATGATCATATATGCTCTGACATTCCAACTAGCTGAAAGTGAAAAACACAATGAAAAGTTAGAATGTGAAATTGTGGGACTTAGAAAGTATATTGATAAAACAAAATCTCTTAATCTTAGATTTGCTAAAGGATCTAAAACTTTAGATGAGATTATCAAAGTGTAATGTTCTCCTCTAATCAAGACAAGTCTTGGATATAATGAAGAAGCATCTCAAGCATAGAGGCCATCCACCTCCAAATGTTATCTTGATGTAGCAAGGAGAAGTGAACAGGTTGACAATCGTCAGCAAAGGCATAAAGTAGATCACCAGGTAAATCGGGGTCAATCTACTTCAAGGATGAATAGAAGCTACAACCAATTGTAGGTAAATCATTCTCGATTTGCCTCAAGAATGAATGTCAATGTAAACTACAATCACCTGGATGGTAGATTTGATAATCGCAGGAGTTTCTTTAATGGCCAATGTTTTTCATGTCATAACTTTGGACACACAGCTACTCAATGTGTTGCCTACAAGACCATCATGACTCGAGAAGCACAAAATCAAAGGAGAATGACTGGGATCATGAAGAGGACCTACAATAACATTTTTTCTCTTGAAAATGAAATAGAATGCTCTATTTGTAACAACTTCAGTCATCAAGATTCTGAATGTAGGTGTAAGTTTTGGTAAAGATCTTAGAAGGAGAAACGTTCATTGGGTCCCAAAACAAGGAGAAAGAAGGAACCCGAACCAGAAAGATGTGGTATAGCCTTATATGCAGAAGGACTGGAAAATTAGTGGTACATCGACAGTGGATGTTCGAAACATATGGTAGGTGATAAAGAAAAACTTCAGTCATATATTGCCTTAGAAAAGGAAAGGAATGTCTCAGTTGTAAATGACACCCCTGTGCTCATAAAAGGTAAAGGTTCTGCTCTTTTAAAAGAAAAGGTCAAAGTTGGAAATGTTATGTATGTTGATGGCTTAACGCATAGTATATTGAGTGTTAGTCAAATGTGTGATGAGGGAAATGATGTAATATTTCAATCAAATGGATGTATTGTTTGTGAGCTTGATACAGGAGAAATAGTGATCAAAGGCATAAGAACTCCAAATAATTTATACATACTCAAGGGATGACAACAACAATGCTATCTAAGAAAAAATGATGAACATTGGCTATGGCACAAAAGATTGGGGCACCTAAGCTTCCCTCAGATAAGGAAAGCATGCAAACATCAGGCGGTTTGTGATCTCCTTGACATCAGAATTCCAGAAAATACAATATGCAAATCATGTTAGTTTGGTAAGCAAACCAGAACTCATTTTCCTAAGAAGGAAGGATGAGCTAGTAAGCCACTTGAACTTGTCCATACTTATTTATGTGGTCCATCAAGAAAAAAGTCACCTCAAGGAGAAGAATACTTTATATTGTTCATTGACGACTATTCCAGGATGTGTTGGATAGGACTTCTGAAGCATAAAGATGAAGCTTTCGAAAAATTCAAAGCATTCAAAGCCTTGGTTGAAAATGAATTAGATCTTAGAATCAAATGCCTTAGGTCTGATCGAGGAGGGGAATTTACCTCAGATGAATTTTTCTACTTTTGTGAAAAACGTGGAATAAGAAGGGAATTCTCTACTGCAAGGACTGCTCAGCAAAATGGAGTGGTGGAAAGGATGAATAGAATGGTTCAAAAAATGGCTCGTGCTATGCTTGATGAGTCTGGAACTCCTGCAACCTTCTGGGGTGAAGTGCATTTGCTACCGTCACTATTCTCAACAAAACAAACGTTCAGGTAAATAGCACTCATACTCCTCATGAACTTTGGTGTGGTAAGACTACTACGGTAAAATACTTCAAAGCTTTTGGAAGCAAATGTTACATCAAAAGGACTGATGAAAATCTCAGCAAGTTTGAACCTAGATCAAATGAAGGCATTCTTGTCAGTTAGTCTTCCTCAAGTAAAGTATATAAGTGTTATAATAAAAGACATGGAAAAATTGTTGAAAGTATTGATGTGGTGGTTGATGAAGCAGCTAAGAATCCAAAGTAGATAAAAACCGAAGATTTTGAAGATGATGAGGACTATCCTTCAACATATGATCAAACTAATGATGAAGAAGAAACCTATGAGGCACCAGATGAATAGATAAGGGTAGAAGAAAAGACTCCATCCAAGTATGTCCAAAAGAACCATTCAAAGACTCAAATTTTGGGGCAGAAAGAGGTAGGTGTTCAATCAAGCAGAACTATTACAGAAGCTTCAAGTTATCTAGCATTTCTCTCCTATGTTGAACCATGAAATGTAAGTCAACCATGCAAAGATGAATGTTGGGTCAAGGCCATGAATGAAGAACTTGAGCAAATTGAAAAGAATAACACTTGGGAATTGGTTCTTAGACCTAATGATAAGAATGTTGTAGGGACCAAATGGATATTCAAAAACAAGCTGAATGAAAATGGAGATGTTATTAGAAACAGGGCAAGACTTGTTTATAAAGGCTATGCTCAACAAGAAAGTATAGACTTTGAAGAAACTTTTCCACCAGTTGCTAGACTTGAAGACATAAGAATGTTCCTTTCTCTTTCTAGCTTTCAGAATTTTAAAGTATATCAAATGGATGTGAAATCAACCTTTCTAAATGGAGACTTAGAAGAAGAAGTATATATTGAGGAACCAGATGGATTCATCCTTGGAAATGATCCAAAACTTGTATGAAGACTCAAAAGGGCTCTCTATGGTCTTAAACAGGCTCCAAGGGCATGGTATTATCATCTAGACAAATACCTCCATCAACAAGGTTTTTCAAAAGGAATAGTAGATAGAAATCTATATAAAAAAATTGACAATGATAAATTGCTAATACTTGTTGTGTATGTTGATAATATCATCTTTGGTAGCAATGAAGAAGCCATGATTCAAGACTTTGCCTTGGTGATGCAGAGAGAATTTGAAATGTCCCTACTTGGTGAGCTGACATATTTTCTTGTTTTATAATTCCAACAAAACAAAGACGATATCTTTCTATCGCAAACCAAGTACCTCAAGAAAATATTGAAGAAATATGGCATCAAATATTTGAAACCAGTATGTACTCCTATGGTAATAGGATGTAGCCTTAGCGCAAATGATGATTCAGCAACAGTACATCAACTAACCTATAGATCCATGATTGGTAGTCTGCTCTATCTGACAGGTATGCGACCAAACAACATGCATGCAGTGGGAAGAGTTGGAAGATTCCAGTCAAATCCAAAAGAAGCACACCTTTAGGTGGTTAAAAGGATTTTCAAATATCTTTAAGGAACTCAAAAATATGGCTTACAGTATCCTAGAGATACAGATCTCACACTTGATGCATATACATATGCAGATTGGGCAGGAAGCCTGGATGACAAAAAAAGCACTAGTGGTGGTGCATTCTTTATGGGTTCCAAATTAGTATCTTGGTTCAGTAAGAAACAAAGTTAAATTGCATTATCTACAACTAAAGCAGAATATGTGGTTGTTGCATCTTGGTGCACACAACTCACTTGGATGATGCAAACATTGCAAGACTTTCAAATCACTTTTACTCCACCTATCTCCCTTTATGTGATAATAATAATACTAGTGCAATCAGTATTTCGAAGAATCTAGTAATTCATTTAAATACCAAGCACATACCCATCAAATATCATTTTCTCCAGGAACAAGTGCTTAAACAAAAGGTCAAATTGGAGTATATTCCCTCCAAGGAACAGGTTACTGATATATTCACCAAACCATTGCCCAGGTAAACATTTGAATACCTTATACAGAAGCTGGGAGTAGCTGATGCATCATCTTACTGTTGAAACTTATTTGTTTCAGAGAAAAGTGGTTGTAGGAAAATTTCATGAGGAGCATCCACATACATACACTTGTTTCTTTGGATACAGTCACGTATATGTTGATTTGAAGAAAAACAATGGGCCATACTCAGGATGAAAAGAGTCTGATATTGGTCTGACAGAGACCATATGTCACAGGTTCAGGGGGAGCATATACTTCTAATAATGCATTGTTTGCATTATCTTAGAAGATCTTGGTTCAATTTCACAGTTGTTTTTGGTTTCAAGTGGAACAAGTGCAGAGGGAGTACATGGTTTCTGGTCTGAATGATGATTGACAGATGCTATTGATGACAGTTGTTGATGACTATCATAGTCTTGTATTAGATATTTAGTCTGTATTCCATGTGTTTTCTTTTATATCAAGGTCATGTAACAGCCTATTTCACTATCCCCACTATGCCTGGAATGGATGATGTATTGTTCTTGTTGGGTGGATGAGACAATATTGGTATATCCCCACTTGGTTGGGAGATGGATGTATGTATGAATCTTTAGTGATAGGAAGGTCATTTATGATGTATAGAGTCATGCTCTTTCTCGTAGAACATCATTTTGCAGAGATTTCCTATAGTCGAGGGGAGCATGGATAGCACATCAGAGCAGAGATTTCAACATGTACTCATGGGGAGCATAACCTTTGCCCTTGATGATAGAGGGGGAGAATGACTTTGAATGATTTAAGGTTGCCATCAAGTCCAAACGAGGATATTGTTGGCATTATGACATAGGTGTTGTCCTTGACGGCAACTCACTCAGATGACATAACATAGTTTAGGCTCTCAGAATAAAGGAAAAGGAGATATACATAGTTTCCACTTAACCAAGTCGTGTATACATGCGGGATCGCTAATCAATAGTCGCGTATGCGCATGCATGCACTTTCAAGCACGGAAAAGTGCATATATGTGGGAAATCTTATTTTTAGTCCATGGTATTTGGTCCTTGGTATTTAGACCTATGGTTTTTGGACCATGGTATCTCATCCAAAGTGTTGAACCTAGGTATTTGGACCCAGGTATTCATTTTAAGCAGTTTTGGACCATGGTATTGAGTAAGGCCTAAGACTATAAAAGGAGAAGGAGATCATTAAGCAAAGGAACTTACTGAAGGATTGAATATCTTATGAAGAGAAAGATCTAGAATACCGATCATTGGGTTATGGTGCATAGCTGGATCTGAACCAAGGAGGAACCTAAGTGCTAGAAGAAGGATAAGTTCTATTGATGGGTCAAGATCTTAAGGCTTGAATAGAAGTATATTTGTGTGATTTTGATCTATTATATTTGGCGCATGACTTGATCTATAAATCTAATAATATGGGTATAACTGATGTCTGAATAATTGAAAAGGGTAAATTATCTTTTATAGATCTATATGCAGGTTTGGCATAGCAAATGCGCGTATACATGCTAGTTCGGTAATTCAAAAGAGCGTATACACAGGTTTGCCTTAATACAGGAGCGTATGCATGTAGGATATTCATCTTGAAGTAGCGTACATCTCATAAAATATGTTTTAGCCACTTCTGTTTATTGCTGCAATGTTCTGGGATCAAGATTGGTTTCTGGTTATTGTTACTGTATTCTGATTACAGCATTTAGAGAAATAATTGGTTGATTTAGTTTCAGTTAGTGTAAGGGAGATTGGTTGATGCAGATATATTTGATGGTTGATTGATGTTGTTGATGGATCTAGTTTGAAAATTTATGAGACGTGGTCCCTGGAAGAAAAGAGAAGGTTGTAGCCTTCTATAGGTCAGCACCTACATACTAGTACATCAACTAGTACAAGAGCTAAGGGGGTTGTTGCTCCCTTCCAGGAGAATCTAGAAAATGAGAGAAGGTTGTAGCCTTCCATAGGTAGAAACCTACGTACTGGCATAAGACTGCACCAGTATAGAAATATTGTAGAAAGAAGTTTCTTACTAAAAGAAGATAGAGGCAAATTACAACAGGTGGTTTTCACCCACATTGGATTTCCACCTTATATCTTTTGTTCATGTGTGTGATGATCTGTTCTATTTTAATTCTCCTATTTACTATTCTTATGGTTAATGAATTTCTAATGCACTGATTAAATATCAACATTTAATGGATTAACTGAATCATAAGTTTACTGGATATACGCTAGTTGCTTTAGACACAGTTGTGTGTATACGCGGGTTCCCATAACTAAAGTATCGTGTGTGTGTGTATATATATAAATATGTGTGTGTGTGTATGTGTGTGTGTGTGTGTGTGTGTGTTTGTGTGTGTGTGTGTGTGTATGAACATGAAAATTGTTTGATTTGATAATACTGATTCACCTCCCCTCTTAGTATTATTTCCAACAAATCCAATTTATCATGGAAGAACAAAAAATATTGAAGTACAAAATCATTTTGTAAGAGAAAAGATACAATCAAATGAGATTCATTTAGCCTATTGAAATGCAAGTGAGAATGTAGCTAACATATTTACCAAGCCTCTTCAAAATATGAACTTCGAAATATGTAAGAAGCAATTAAGCATTGTTGAAAATCTATTTCTCCATTAGGGGGGGATGTTGAAATAATGTAGAAATGATATGTCCAGATAGAGTTGTTGAGTTTTGTTCTCATAGGTAATGTTTGAGTCTATCTTACATGAGTTGTGCCTTCATAGTTTGTGCTGTCAGTTGGTGAGCTGAATTATTTGTATCTAGATTGCCCTAGAGGTTTTCTATATGTGCATATATAATGTACTAGTTGTCCAAGCATTTTGATCAATGAGATTTGATTTCATTCTTTTGTTGTCTCTCTGTTTTTTAATAAATAAATATTATTATTGGCCGAATTTAAAGAGGGATGTAGCAGAGTTTGTGGCTAGATGTTTTGATTGTAAGTGACTCAAGGGAGAGTGTGAACATCCAAGCAGACTATTATAGCCAATTGTGATTCCAGAGTTGAAATGGGAATTCATTTCCATGGACTTCATTACAGGTTGCCGAAGACAGTGAGACAACATGATTCCATCATAGTTGTTGTGTACAGGTTGAAATAGGTTACACATTTCATTCCAGTGAAGTCTACATTCTGAGCTAGCTATGTGGTATAGGTATTCATTAGAGACGTGGTCAGATTGCATTATGTCCCAAAGAAGATTGCATTGGATAGGGATACAAAGTTCACTTCCAAGTTACTAAAGGATTTATTTGTAGGTTTGGGCACAAAGTTGGCCTTTAGCATAGCTTATCATCCATAGACAAATGGACAGACAAAGAGGGTCAATCAGATATTGGAGGACATGTTGAGCATGTATCTTATGCATCAATAATGGAAGTGAGAAGAGTATATTCCTTTGGTAGAGTTTGTATATAACAATGATTATCAAGATTCATTGAGGATGAGTCATTTTTAGGAATTGTATGGGATGAGTTATAACCCCCCCTTCTGTTGGAGTTATTTGGTTAATACAATGTTCATTGGACCAAAGATGTTGGTAGACATGGAGCAAGAAATGAAAGTGAGGAAGAAGAATCTAAAGGAAGAACATGATAGGGAGAAGATATATGTAGATCTGAACATGTTGTTCAAGGTGTTCTAGGTTGGGGAACAAGTGTACTTGTGCATCAAACTAAATAATAGATCCTTGTGCATTGGATCATGTGGCAAGATGCCACTACAATTTTGTAGAACCTTCTATTTCATTGAGGGGATTGGGCCAATAGCCTATCAACTTGCACTACCTTTGACAATGAAAGTCAATGATGTTTTCCATGTATCTTTTCCTAAGAAGTATGTTAATGATTTTAATCATGTGATTGATTGGTCTATATTGTAGGTGGAACTAGATGGAGAATTCCAGTGAGAGCATTAGTGTGTATTCCAGAAAAATGTGCTCATGCTCTCAAACTAAGCAATCGACCAAGTTAAAATGAAGTGGAAGAACTTTGGACCTCATGAAGCAAAATGAGAGATGGTAGATCAGATGTGGGCTATGTATCCCTACTTGTTTGTCAGTTGAGGCAAAGTAATTTTCGCTTGATGTTTTCGTATGATTTGAGTATATTTTTGGTGATGTTTCTATATGTACATATGTTTATGGATGTAAATATCACCATGGTCTAAGCTATAAGGCTCCAAAAATATATTTGGAGGTCATGTCATTATGATGTCATGTTATTATGTTTTTATGATGTTGGTTTTATTTTTAGCAGGGTGATCACTGTAAATACTTCATTAAGCTATGTTTAAAATCTCCATGGGTAGTATATTTTCATTTCAATAGTTTTGCTAAGGTCTTGGTGTGGTTTAACACTGAGGATGGTGTTCCCCAAGGTGGAGGGTTTTCTAACAACCCTAGTGAAAATTCCATGTAATAAAAGTTAAGAAAGGAAAAAACAATAACCACAGTTTATGGGACACTTATTCGATGTTTAATGTTGGACAAGACATCCTAGTGGTGTTGATTTGATTGTTTAAGGCTAAGGAAATTGACATAGGCAATGGTTAATGTTAGCCCCCTAATTCGCTCTCTTTTTTCCATTTTCCCCTTCCTAAATCATAACCATTTACCATTGTTTTACCTCTCTTATACACCATCATCTTGCACCAGTCCAAGCATGCTGACATATTTCGTATAAACTTTATTTTTCATACTTTTAATTTAACGTAGCATTAATTAATCATTTATTACATGATTTCTTACATTTAATCATAGCTTGTAACTTATCGGTATCTCCAATGTTTATTTGGTAATTAGAGTACTTACTATGACTGTTGATCCTAATGCAAGATCAGATCTTGCACTGTTGCCAGCATAGAAAATCCTTCTAGTAGATCTAAACCTCCTTGATCACTGCCTTGTTCTGAGTAGCTTCAACCACGATAGCAAGATCGATACAAAGGCAAACGAGATCAAATCACCTCATTTTGAGTAGCTTCAACCACGATAGAAATATTGATCCAAAGGCAACCGAGATCAAATCTCTAAAGAACGAAAGCTGGAGATTGTCTATGGCCAATTTTTCTAACTGTCTAAGTTTAAAGGCAGAAAAGCTAAATTCGGCGTTTGGTTATTTAGGCGGTTAAATGTTCTATTTTGGCCTTTGGTGAAAGATCTATATAATTTAGAATGTAAATAAGACTAAGTGAGTTTTTTGGATAGAGAAAAGACACAGCCAGAGAGGCGGTAGCAAGTTGCTATATTCTGTTACCGCCCAAATATGGGCTGGACGATGTACTAACATATGTACTTGCCTCAGTGAATTAATAAAAAGGAGCTCTGCCTCATGTTTCATAAATCACATTTCTATATTTGAGCAGATGAATTGATTAAAGTACTGAGTAGCATTTTATTTAAAGGGGAAACGTGCTAGTTGGATAGTGCCCAACCAACCTAGTATGTTTACCCCATTTCCTGTTTCCTGTAATTTGTGTTTAGATTGTCATTTGTGATTTAATTTTAAGAACATGCATTCCTGTTTGAGTGAAATTGGATCTGTTGTGTGAAGTAGATAAATTTCCTTTCTTTCACTTGATTTCAGATTGGTTTTCCTCCACTTGGTCCAAGTAGGAGAAATAACCTTGCACCAATGCATGTTGGTGTGATATCTCCTTTTCTACAATTTTGTTTGATTGGTTTTCGCTGTGTGGTCCAAGTAGGAGAAATGACCTGCACTAGTGCATGTTGGTGTGATTCAGCAAGCGTTCTAAGTATATTTCTCACAGTCTTCATTCTTTCATTAAATTATTATGATAGGATAAATGTATATTGGTTGTTTCTTTATTCTTGCACTCCTTCAAGATCAGAAACATTCACTTTTTGTGTGATTTAATAGTATAATAGCACTTTCAACAATGAAGCACTCATTGTAAGAATTAAATGCTAAATACAAGAAGCTCTGATCCGGTGCAAGAACTAGTTTCTTTCCAAGGGATCTGAGTGCTTTGAACCTGGAAAAGTTCAAGCCCCTATAGGAAGTAAAAATCCTTTGGTAAAGACACCATTTATACCTTCTCCATAAATCTTTGTTCCAGCACTAGTGCCAACGGACTGTGATAGTACATGATATATTAGTGCAAGAAGGAAATCTCTCAAGGAGCAGGTTTAAGGGCCCATCCGATGAGACCGCTAAGTATCTATGCCAAAGAAAAACACACACTCAGTAGTTAAAAAATAATTAGCTACAGTGATTTCCCTTTATCTATAATTCCCTCTTGCAAATGCATTCTTTCTTATTCCAGTCTTAGATTATTTTGATGGTTGAAGTTGCCTTTTTCTCTCTTTAATTTGATTCCGCAATCTTTACTTTAAAGAAAGTAGGGATTTATATTAGAAAGATTCATACCATCTCTGGAATTCCCCGTGCTTCATCTCTAAGTTCACAGATCCCTCGGGTTAACAAATTAAGTGTTGAGGAGTTTGCTTAAGTGTAATTCCTGCACACAACATTTTGGCGACATTGCCAGGGAGACGATTTGATTTGGTAAGAATTTTTTGATTATACAATAGAGTTAATTTTTCCTTTATTTTTTTAGTATTGTTTGTAAAATCTTCTTTGAAGGAATTTTACTGGTGTTAATTGATTTCTGACAACATTTTTTTATACTAGAAGTTGTTTGTTATTTTTCTTTCTTTTTTGAAATGAATGCCTAGAAAAAGTAAGGCTTCGAAGTCCACTAAGGGCCGAAAGAATTCTGAAAACAATTCTCATATTGGGTTTCCTTACGTAAGTAGGAAGCCCAATCCAATTCAAACCCATCATGCAGGAACAATTCACCTAGATTCTGGTGACAATAGCTCAGGTGTGGTTCAGCCTATTGAGAGTGGTTCAAATAAAAGGGAAACAATCGTGGACCATGAAGATCATATGGAAGGGATTGTTGAAAACCACATAAGTGGAGAATAATCCACTTTTGTGTTTCCAATTGTGGATCCTCATACTATGGCACAAGTGAAGAATATTCTACCATCGTCTCTCCCTCATTTCCATGGTAAAGTTCATGAAGATCCTGACTCTTTTCTATTTAGGTTTGATATTGTATGTAGAAGTTATGATTTTTCAATTTACCCTCATAATTTAAGATTATTTCATGTTACTCTCAAGGACTCAGCTCTATGCTGGTTTACGGGGTTAGGAGGAAACACTATAACCTCCTGGGATCATATGAAGAGAGTATTTTTGTCTAACTATCAAGAATATTGCAAAACTCGGGACATGAAGGATGAGATTTTTACAATCATATAGCATGATGATGAAACTCTTGAAGATTACCTAGAAAGATTTATGTATATTTTACAAAGGTCGAAACTTAAGCTTGATGACAGTACTATTAGAACCTTGTTCTTAAAACAACTTACTAATAATGCTAGAAATAACTTTAATCTCTTCGGACAAGGTGATATTTCTCAGCTAGCTTTTGAACAAATTTGTGAATTATGCAGGAAATTTTCAAGAAATTAGTATAGATCCTGTAGAGGAACTCAAAATAGAAATAGAAAATCTAAATCTACTGATCCTATTATTATTGGACTAGAAAATAAAATGGAAAACATGAAAATTGATATAATGAATATTGTTACCAAACAGTTGGTCTCTTTAAAATTTCAGCAAAAACTCATGAAGGAACAAGAGTCATTATGTATTTTCTATCCTAAGTGTAGAGGCAAGCATCCTCCTAATGAGTGTCCTCTTAATTTGAAAGAAACTAATAAGTGTGCTATTTGTCTAGAAGACCATGTCATAGAAAAATTTCCCTCTATACTAGGACTTAAAGTTGTATTTACAGGGGGGCAGCGTGAAGTTGAATACTTGTACGCTATGGGAGCAAGAAGGAATTGGCCTCAGGTAGGTGCAGGTATGGCTCCTAAATTTTCTCCACTCTATTTTGGCTATAATTCGCATGCATATTGTTATCCTAACACTAACCAGCAGTGGCAGTATGGGAATCAATATTAGCATAGGGCAACCTTTTCAACCATAGAGACAAGGTTAGATATGGCCAACTCATTCTCCATATTCCTACCAACCACCCATGTAGTCATATCCATCTATGCATACACCTTATTCAAAGCCTCAACTTCTGAGTCAGTCTACTCCATCGTTGCCTTTATCTCCACCTTTTCGACCTCCTTATTTGCCTACTTAACCTATACCCAATCCTAACAACAATAAAGTAGTGCAAATGATCTATGTAACAAACCCACCTTTACCATTTGAGTACCAATCTATTCTAGTTGGGGTTCATGATATTCAATTAAGATTGGGAAGGACTGTAACATCAGAAAATCAGAAGCAACCTAGAGTGATTGTTGAAGAGAAATGAGAAGAGGAAACTCTTAACCATTCTCCGAAAGTTGTCACTAAGCAGCCTTTACCCTCTGAATCCATGCCATCTTCTTCCAACCAACCTCCCTTCCCCGAGAGGCTAGTAATGGAAAGAAGTGATCCTATTTCTGAGACTAGCTTGGCATTAGAACTTTGTAATCTTTTCACTAAGATACCTTTGCTTCAAGCCATCAAATAGATCCCCATTTGTACCAAGATTATTAAGGAACTATGTCTGAAGAAACCCAGGAGGAAGAGATTGGAATCCCAAACCATTCAATTTGTTGGTAGGGTAGCAGAGTTGATGACGGGATGTGTGTCTATGGAAAAATATACTGGTCCTGGAAATCTTGCTATCTCAGTTCGGATTGGTAATGTCCTTGTCTCTAATGCTCTCATAGACCTAGAGGCAGCCATTAATGTCATGACTAAGCAAACCATGGATCAACTTCGGTTATCTCATCTTTGCCCTACTCCCACTGTGCTTGAATTACCCGATAGATATAAAATTAAGCCAGAAGGAGTATTAGATGATGTGATCATCTCATTAGATTCTTAGGAATATTTTATTGATTTCATTGTGCTTCAGCCAAAGAATCCACTAGGAGGACATCCCTTGATCTTGGGTCAACCATGGCTTGCTACAGTTGATTCAGATATTGGATGTCGTTTCGGTGATATGTATATTTTGCATGGAGATTTTAGGAAGAAGGTTACCTTATACCATGCTGCCAGATCCATTCAGGATGTTTGAGATACTTTATGGTTGGATCAAAGTAGCGATGAGGAGACTTAGCCCATTTACCTTATCCTTCATTATACTGGGTCTTCATAAGAAGATGAGATTCAATATTTCTTGAATAATCTAGACACTATGCGTAATTTTGAGCCATTGAGCCAAATTTTTAGCCTAGATTTTCAAGATAATCATGATTGTCATTCTTATATAACACTGCATTTGACCACTCCCTTGAGTACTCCTGAACCTAATATTACTCTTGTTGAGATTAGCCCTGGTAAATCCTTACATATTAGTTCAAATTTGGACTCATCTCAACAGGAGCAACTTGTGAACTTGTTGCAAAACCATCTTAGTGCCTTTGCTTGGGGTTATGAAGATATGAAGGGTATTCCTCTTCAAACTTGTACACATCATATCTATATTCAGAAAGGAACCCTACTTGTCTGAAAACCCCAAAGGACAATGAGTCTGGCTCTAAGAGATATTTTGAAGGAAGAAGTACAAAAACTCTTGGATGTTGGTTTTCTCTATCCTATTTTTGATAGTCAGTTGATCTCTCCATTAGTGCTAATACCTAAGAAAGATGGAAGATGGCGTATTTGTATTGATTATAAATAATTAAACAAAGCCACTCTGAAATATTATTTCCCTCTCCCTTTCATTGACCAGGTGCTTGATACCCTTGCAAGAAAGAAATATTTTTCCTTTTTGGATGGCTTTGGTGGTTACAACTAGATACAAATTGCACCCGAAGATCAGGATATAACTAATATTACATGTCCATGGGCTACATTTTCTTATAAAGTGCTTCCGTTTGGTTTATGTAATGCCCCGACTACCTTTCAATGGGTAGTCTTTCCAATTTTTGCTGATCTACAATTTGTACAAATTTATATGGATGACTTTTCTATGTTTGGTGATTCTTTTCAGGAAGCTCTCAAAAATCTGGAGAAAGTACTTCTTCATTGTCAGGAAGCCCATAACGCCTTGAGTGACATGAAATTCATATTAATATGCAAACAAGGAGTGGTACTTGGCCATTTTATTTGTGGTAAAGGTATCTAGGTTGATCTAGCAAAGATTGAAACCATTCTGCATCTTCCTACACCCAAAACGTGAAGGGAAGTAAGAGGTTTTTTAGGACATGCTGGTTACTATAGAAGATTCATTGAAAATATTTCTAATATAGCTGCCCCTCTATTCTGACTTTTAGCTAAGGATAGTGAATTTTGCTCAACCATAGCTTGCCAACAGTCTTTTGAAACATTGAAGGAAAAGTTAATACATGCACTAGTTTTGAGAGGTCCTAACTAGTCCCTACCTTTTCACATTTCCTCTGATGCTTTAGATTTGGCTATTGGTGCAGCTTTAGGAGAAGAGGAAAATAAACAATCCTATGTTATTAATTATATCAGTAAAAATTTGTCTTCTGTTGAATTAAATTATACAGTTACATAGAAAGAGTTTTTAGCTGTAATTTTTGCAATTAATAAGTTAAAGTACTGTATTACAGGATATGAAGCATTTGTACATATTGATCATTCCACGATTAAATATTTGATGAACAAGCCATTGACTAGTCATAGAGTGACTAGGTGGTTACTATTGTTGTAGGAATTTAATATTACTATTCTTGATAGACCAAGAAAATCTAATATTGTAGCAGATTTTATTTCTAGATTAGATAATCCTGGTGAAGCAACTCCTGTTAATGATTACTGACACTACTAATTACTTGGTTACTAGGAAAAAACCACCCCGCTTGTCCCCTTGTGAAGAGCAAAATATTATTTAGAAAAGTGTTGCATACTCCTGGATTTAAGGAGATCTTTTTTACACTAGTCTAGATTTGATTATCTCTAGTTGTGTAAGAGAGGAGGAAGTTTTTGGAATATTTAAATATGCTCATGATGAACCTTGTGGAGGCCACTTCGCTAATAAAAGGACTACATATAAAGTATTGTGTGCTGGTTACTTTTTGGCCTTCCTTGTTTAAGGATGCCAAACAATATGTCAGGTGATGTGATAGTTGTCTGTGAATGGGCTAGCCTAATCAAACCAATGAAATACCTTTATGCACCCAAGTTATCATTGATCCGTTTGAAAAATGGGTTATTGATTTTATAGGGGCAATAAATCCAACGTCATTAAGTAAAAAGCATATCTTGGTTTGTACAAATTTTGTTATGAAATGGGTAGAAGCTAAAGTTGTTTCCTTTGCTACAGAAAAAGTTGTTGCCAATTTTCTTTTTACTAAAATATTTACTAGATTTGGTGTGCCTAGAGAAATTGTTTCTGACGATGGTTCGCATTTTATTTCTAATCTGGTACAGGGTGTGATGGAGCAATACAAGATCTGACACAGGAAATCCATGCCATATCACCTGCAAGAAAATGGCAAGGTGGAATCCACAAACAAAGTGATCGATTCCATTCTTACAAAGACAGTAAATTTGCATCAAAAAGATTGGGCAGAGAGATTACCAGAAGCTTTGTGGGCATATAGAACCACTTGGAGAAATAGCATGGGACATACACCATATGAGCTTGTATATGGCAAACAGGTTCTATTATCGATTTAATTCCAGATCAAAACATTCAGAATTGTAGTTCAGTTAGGACTAGATCTCTCTGAGGTACAACAACAATGTCTTCTCCAATTAAGTGAGTTAGATGAATTTTGTAGGGATGTTGTTTAGCATAACATACTAATTCAGGAGTGACGCAAAAGGTGGCATGACAAGTCTATTCAGAAAAGGCGATTCCAACTAGGTGATTGGGTGCTCCTTTATGATTCTAGATTTAAAAGTTTTAAAGGGAAATTCCATACACCTTAGATGGGACCTTATGAAGAGTTCAGAGTATTCAAGAATGAAGCAATAGAAGTTAAAACTATTGATGGAAAAAATTCAATATTCTTGGTAAATAGACACATATTAAAGAAGTATTTTTAGCCACTTACTAGGAAAGATTTTACATAGCAAGTCCAACAGCAATTTGGAACGGTAGTGGTGAATGGCAATATCAATATTTTGAAAACATGAATTCTTCTTCTCTTAAATAATAATAATAATAATAATAATAATAAATTAGAATTAAAAAGTAAAGAAAAAAACATTTTTGTGTAATTATGAAAATCAATTCGCTGACATGATTGTAGAGGGATCAACTTGAAAACCAACTTGCTAGTAGGGAGATCGAAAATTTCTAATAAAAAGATATTTTTTCTTGATATTTAGATATGCTAGCGACCACCAAGTAAAAGAAGGTTCAGTAGAACCAACATTTAAACAATTGGTGTAATTAGCATGGATATCTTTATTCAAGTAACGCTTAATTTTCACTGCAGTTATTTTCTTCATGCACCAGAGTCAGTAGACCTTCCATAATTATTTTTTTCCTTCCTTCATATTCTACTTTCGTAATATTCCCTCAGTTTTCTTCTTCAATCCCAGAATGATTAACCTTCCCATATTGTTTTGAATTTACCCTGTCCGTTTCGTAAAAACCCCACTTTACCCTTGAATATTTTCTCTATTCCACTTTTGTTTATTCCCTCTTGTGGTACTATTCTTGGAATCCCTGTAGCAGAATTACTTCCCATTATGAAATTTCCCTTTTCCCACTTCTTTGTTCCCTCATGAATCCATTGCAGGATCTCACGCACAAAGAGCAAAAGGATATGATCTGAAGCATCATGAAAGGGAGAAGCAAATTTCCAGTATAAGTTGGGGAAGCCATGTTGGAAGTCCAACCTATATTTTATTTAAATTCCCTGTTCTTTTTTAGATATTATGCTTGCACTAGTGTAAGCATGTCGTCCTATATAATAATGCAAGCAGAATGGTACCAGCAAAATAGCATAGTTTAAGTGGTGAAAGCAGACTGGTGCAAGCATGCACTGTATCAAAAACATAGTACAATTTGTTCTTTTCATAGCATACATCATAGAAAAGTAGTCATCACGAAAGTTTATAAGAAGTCCTTTCATTTAGTCGATGATTACTTGTTCTATCATATCAACTAGGAGAAAATTATTTAAAGTACAAGGTGTTTTTATGTTAAGAATCATGATCATTTTTTAATAAATGCTAAGTTATTTTTTTGAATTATGAAGGAGTGCGGAAGTGTTCAACCATTTCTTGGATACAATTTCCCCTTTCGCCATAATCCTTGATGTCCTTCACTCGTAACGATTACCTCACCTAGCAATTAAAACAACGCCGCAAGTACTAATCCGGCCTAATCTCAAAGATGCCGTGCATCCACAACTATTTTAGTGGAATGAATGGGTGATAAGATGGAAGGGATGGTGGATAGTTGGATCCCTATCTATAAGAACAAATTTTCCTAGTGTTGCATGTAAATTCTTGACTGTTCAAGTTGTTAAGCAGCAAGATCGTCTGCTCAATGTGAACCTTTGTCTCTCAATAAGGTAGAACAGATTACTGAGTATTGCAATAGTCTTTTACTATTGCGAGACTCAGGCATTCCTCAGTTCTTGCAAAAGTTTGATGGGCACAATAGTAAAGTAGCCTTACAGTTTGCCAGAAGTTTCAAGAACGACCAAGTAAAAATTTGGCCTCTAAAATTTGAGGTTATGGAAGAGTATATAGCAGCAGTGACAGGCTTGGAAAATACTGGTGAGTAGTGGTTTAAAAGTTAGAAACTATAAAGGAATTGATGACATCATTTTTTCGTTGACAAGAAGATGAAGGTAGATTGTAAGGAAGGAATTATGTGCAGTGCCCTACATGGATAGTGGCGGGACCTCCTTTTCATCCTACATAAATTCATAACCTACGAGGGAAGGTACTCCCACACTTTTGTGTACCATTTTAGGATGTTACAGTATTTCGAAGCCACTCAACACATACGGTGGAGGATGAATTTCCACTATTTTTTTGCTTAAGAGCTTGGAAATAATGGCCAAAGGTGTGCGGGACGGACTGGTAAACCATGCCAACAAGAAGTTTTATCACCATGGCCTGATAAACATTTTGGTCCAGAAACAATTAGAAGTTAAAGGCATGACCTAGGAGGCGATGTTAAAACAACTACATAAAAGGACAGTTGTTGGAAAGGAGACAGAGGACCCCACTAGCACAAACAAAGGTTTGAGTAAGAGTCTGTCTTGCACCAATGCAAAAACAAAATGACCTAAAAAATAAAAATAAGAGAGGGACCCATCTACAAATAAGAAGACAACTAGTGCACTTATTGAAGAGACTCCTTCTATGCCACCAATATAGGCATAGACCCCCAAAGAAGACAACATTTCAGTCCTTGTGGACGTAGCAAAATTTGTAGAGGTTGAAGATGACACTCTGTTGGTAGATTTCATTAGAAAGCCCTAGAAAAAGAATAAAGAATCTAGTGCAGGCAAAGAACCATAGTCCCCACAGGATGTTGAATCGCTTTCTGCACCAGTGTAAGAAGAAGAACCAAAAGAAGAAGAACTAGTGCAAGAAGAAGAACCAGAAGAAGAAGAATTTCCTCATGTAACCATGAGGGATATTAAGGTCCTTGAGGAAGACACAGCCCCTATCGAGATGGAAAAAGAAGAAGATTTGGTAACTCCTGCTACTCGAGTAGTTGAACTAGAGCTTTAAGTACACAACGTAAAACAACTCATAGCTAAAGCACAGGAGGATAAAGAATAGAGTAAAGAAGAATTAACTATGGAGATCTAGAACAGAAAAGAGAAGTTTGAGTTTAGAAGTACCAACCTGTGCAATATTTCAAGTGACTTAAAAAGGTGACAAAGAAACTAAAGAACATCAAAAAGAAGAAGTCTGAAACATTACTAGCTGATGTCAGTATGTTAGAGTAGGATTGAGTTGGAATGCTCAAATTTTTGAAGGTTTTTTGCAAAGGTAAAGAGTTGTGTGAGGACACACAATAGCTTAGGGATGGGAGGATGTTAGCCCCCTAATTTTCTCTCTTTTTTTCATTTTCTCCTTCCTAAACCATAACCATTTACCGCTATTTTACCTCTCTTATACACCCTCATCTTGCACCAGTCCAAGCACGGTGACATATTTCGTATAAACATTATCTTTCATATTTTTAATTTAACTTATCATTAATTAATCATTTATTACATGATTTCTTACTTTTTATCACTCTTTGTAACCTATTGATATGTTCAATGTTTATTTGGTAGTCAGAGTACTTACCGTGACCGCTAATCCTAGTGCAGGATTGGATCTTGCACCATTGCCAGCACAACAAATCCTTGCAGTAGATCCAAACCTCCTTGATCACCACCTTGTATTGAGCAGCTTCAACCACAACAGGAAGATAGATCCAAAGGCATCCGAGATCGAATCTGTGAAGAACGAAAGATGGAGATCGGCTATGACTAGTTTTTCTAACTATCTAAGTTTAAAGTTCGAAAAGCTAAATTCTATGTTTGGTTATGTAATGAGTTGAATGATCTAGTTTGTCCTTTGTCCAAAGATCTATATAATGTATAATGTAAATAGGACTAAGGGAGTTTTTTGGATAGAACAGAGACACAGCTAGAGAGGCAGTAACAGGTTGTTGTATTTTGTTATCGCCCGAATCTGGGGTGGACGATGTATTAACGTATGTACTTGCCTCAATGAATTAATGAAAGGGAGCTCCACCTCATGTTTCACAAAAGACATTTCTATATTTGAGGCGATGAATTGATTAAAGTACTGAGTGAAATTTTTATCTAAAGGGGAAATGCTCTGGTTGGCTAGGGCCTAGCCAACCCAGCACGTTGACTCCATTTCTTGTTCCCTGTAATTTTTGTTTACATTGTCAACTGTGATTTAATTTTAAGCACATGCATTCCTATTTGAGTGAAAGTGGATCTGTTGTGTGAAGTAGATAAATTTCCTTTCTTGCACTTGATTTCAGATTCGTTTTCCTTCGCCTGGTCCAAGTAGGAGAAATAACCTTGCACTAGTGCACGTTGGTGTGATATCTCCTTTTCTACAATTCTATTTAATTGGTTTTCCCCACCAGGTCCAAGTAGGAGAAATGGACCTGCACCAGTGCATGTTGGTGTGATGCAGCAAGCCTTCTTAGTGTACTTCCTACAATCTTCTTTATTTCATTAAATGCTTATTACAGGATAAATGTATATTGATTGCTTATTTATTCCTGCACTATGTCAAGATCAAAAACATTTACATTTTACGTGTGAAATTTTATTTAACAGTATAACAACACTTGCAATAATAAGCACTCATTGTAAGAATTAAATGCTAAATACAGGAAGCTTTGATCCGGTGCAAGAACTAGTTTCTTGCCAGGGGATCTGAGTGTTTTGAACCTCAAAAAGATCAAGCCCTTGCAGGAAGTAAAAAGCCTTCAGTAAGGACACCATTGATACTTTCTGCATAAATCTTTGTTCCTGCACTAGTGCTAGAAGACTGCGATAGTATAGGACAAATTAGGGAAAGAAGGGAATCTCTCAAGGAGAAGGTTTAAGGGCCCATCTGATGAGACTTCTAAGTGTCTCTGCTAAAGAAAGACACACACACAGTAGTTAAACAATAATGAGCTAGAGTAATATCTTCAATTCCATCTTGCAAATGCATTCTTCCTTGTTCTAGTCTTAGATTATTTTGATGGTTCAAGTTGCCCTTTTCCCTTTTTAATTTGATTCTACAATATTTCCTTTAAAGAAAGTAGGGATTTATATTAGAAATATTCATAGCATCTCTGGCATTGCCCGTGCTTCATCTCTAAGTTTACGGATCCCCCGGTTTGACCAATTAAGTGTTCAACAGTTTGCTTAAGTGTAATTCCTGCACCCAATAGTTAAGGCTTTCGAAAGGCAAAATGGAATTTTTGGAACATTTATTTATGAAAATAAAGTAAATTAGGAGAAAAGGAAGGTGAAAGGTCATAGGTTTCATGTGAGGAGGAAATTGAAGGAAAATAATGGAAAATGAAGAAAATAGAGGCCACATTAATAAAAAGGCTTATGTGGATCAGTTGGTAATATTATTACTTAGTGTTAAGCTCTTATTCAGTATAAGATCTTCAAGAAATATTTTTCTTTTGTTATGCATGGGATCAAGAAAGGAAAAGAAGGCAAGAGGAAGAAAATATAAAGCATGCAAAGCGAAGATCAAGTAGCTACAACATGATTCATTATAGGTATCGATTTGCATGTGTATTTTCCTTGCTACATTGCGTGTGCATGGTATTTCATGTGGTTCTTTTTTTGTTGTGGAATTGGTTTTTCTCAGTGTAACAATGTTTTTGGCCTAGCCTTTCCATTTCTGGATAGCCATGGTATGATGGGGTTATAATGTTTTGGTTGAACTCAATTGTCCAATGGATTTGAAGCTGAGTGGGGCGGATATTTGAATGATAGAGCACATGGCCTAGTGGTCCCAGAACCGAACTATGGATCACTGTAAAGCCCCTGGCCTAGTCACCCTTGAGCTAGATTGTGGGGTGCGATAAATCCAGGATTAGGTTGCCTCGGTGGGCCTAGGAATCCTTGCGAGTGAATGGTGAGATATATAGTAAATCCAAGAGGTGGTTTACTTTCCATTAGGACTAGTAATCTCGAGTTTTGGATATGTTGTAAAACCTAGAGAGTGGGTCTCGGTTTAGGGCCTAGTGATCTAGATATGGATTTTTGTAAAGCCTAAGAAAGTAGGAGGCAAGAAACTTCCTCACAATGTAGGTGGTGAGATCTAATAGCATCCATGTTCATTTGGCCTAGTGATTGGGTGGAGATGGTAAAGCCTGTTATGATGTGTTCATTGTGATGGTCTAGTGATCTAAGATGGATTACGGTAAATCCTAGTTTCTATTCATGAGGTTGAGTTGGTGTAGCCTCAGTATGATCTCGTTGGTTATTTTGGGTTGAGCGCCACATTGATGCTTGGAATATGGCACAGGGGTGAATGGGTGAAGAGAGATTTGTCTTAGCCATTTTATGGTCGAGTGGAACATGGTAGTCTCATCTCCAGTTGGTTTAATGCATTCATTAATGAGAAATTCATTCCCTTAGTTTTCATGTGTAAATGTATTGATGCATATGTGGATTTATGGCTGATATGGTCATGATATTTATGTCCCTATTATGTTGGTTATATGTATGTCTTATGACAATGGCTATGTATGCCTTTACCATTTTTTTTACCTGTAAATGAATGGATAATGTATATATGCCATAATAGATGAAAATACAACAAATGGCACGAGGAAACAATGGTTCTTAGTGATTCTTAGATAAGTATGAGATGCCTACACTTAGTTGTGTTGATTACACCTGATGGTTACATATTGATGATATGCTTAAAAAAATTCCCAACATGGCTAGTAAGGGTATGAATAAGATCTTGTTTAATTTATTACCTATGCATCATTTTTTCTATGTACGTTTACTAATTTTAAACTATCACTCCATTTTCGGAAGTGACCTAGACTCCGTGCCTGAAAAATTGGCTTAGGTCGTTGGTGCAAAATTGGACATTTTAGTCTTTGGTCACTTGCAAGCAAGCCTGTTAGATTGACATTGGGTTTCTAGACACTCTCTTACTCATAGCATGGCAGTGAATGATGCCTAAGATGTACACAACATCAGTGAGACCAACAGACATGTTGTATGAGTCGTTGACTTGTCTCGTGAGGATTCTGAAGCTGATGTTGGATGACAGTGTGTGATGTTTCCATTGATTCCACTTCCTTAAGGTCACATAGGAGGTCAAATCCAATCATAGTAGCCTCTTGTCTCATGTATACCTTGATTGGTTAGTTACTAGGGTATACGTTGGAGGAGAGTGTTACATACAATATCCCAAAGTAGGAGATTTTGAATTCTAAAAATCTTGATTTCATTATAATGTATAGAGTGGTCCAAGAAAATACTTTTCAGAATCAATGAATTCTTCATCCCACTAAAGTTATTTCTAACTAACTAGATATATAGGATCAAAAAGAAACTATGGAAAAAGCATTGAAATTTTTTAGGAATTAAGTCGACATGTGAAAATTGACAAAGGATATATACTCAAGGAAGAATTACTAAAGGAAGAAAAATCAATTAGTTTTATTGTTAAACTTTTAATATATTAAATGACTTTAGTGAAGGAAGAAATCAGTACAATAACTTGTGGAAACTTTTGGAAGTAAAACATCTAGATGATCATGACCCCCAACTTGACTTAGAAATAAATTCAAATACACAGTAAAAAAAAATTGTGGTCAAGCTCAAATCACAATTAAATATTCTTACAAGAGAAATATGGATTAATCTAGGAAAACAATATGTTTACAAGATGACTAACTATCTCAAATTATCTGACTAGAGGTTCATCAAACCAATAATAACTCTGCTACAAGTTAAAATATTGCTAATTGGAATTTTGACCTTTGTTAATGTTGGGTTGTGACTTGACCCATTTCTGGCCATGTTTTTGAATCACATTCCCTCCACTTTTGAACCTATTTTTTATTCTACCTATCTACTTTCCACTCATTTTCCTATGTTTTGCCTAAAGTTTGTGATTATATTAAACGTATGTGGATTGATTATTAAAAACATCATTTTGTCTTTAATCTTTAATTATTCTCTAGATAAATTGTTTGTTCACTTAATTACTCTCTAACTAGCTCCAATCCCATGTGCAAGATCATTCCACTTGGAAACATGATTGGTTTTGTTCAGAAACGCCAAGTTCTGGATTTCCTGCAGTGGCCTGAGTTCCTGCAAAGTGCTTTAGATTTCCTGCAAAAACTGCGACTACATGTAATTGGTGAGAATTCCTACAAAAAAATTCGAGATTCGGCATGATGCACAGACGTTCTGGCTAAACCAAGACATGGGTCGAAAAGGGATTTCAATCCAGATGGTTTCTATCCTATTAGGATTTTTTATTTTTCCTTTTGACCATGTCTAAAGCTCCGATCCACTTGGCTGCAACTACTCTACATGGACATGCTCCTGAAATATTATGTTGTCCAATCTATGCTTCTTGTTGTAGATTGGACCTGGTCCAACTTAGATCAGTTGATGTTGTTATTTCTATTTGACCGCGGCCTTATTGAGCATGTTCTTGTTACTAGCAACCACTTTTAGGACTGGTCCTTTGTATGAAAACAATAAGGATATGGAGGCAGGGGTTAGCGAGGGTTGTGTTCAGATTTATACTGTTGTGTGGATTCAAGCCTTTGTTGTAACTTAACATTTTCATATATTAATACAATTTTCATGTTCTGCCCATTGTTCTAAGCAACTTCTCTTGTGTTTACAGGGGTTGTGACCAAGGGAAGGGCCCCTCTTTGCTCACAACACCCATGTATAATTATTTTCTAATCTATTTATGTTTCAGGTTTATTTTATCATGCTTTAAATATGATTACAGCAACAAGATCATTACATAACCAATGTGTCATTTATAAACCGTAGCACCTAGATGAATGGTTAAATTTCTGTTTATGGTGGCCATCTTAAATTGGATTCTTATTCTTTCCATTTCTAAGATTGTTGAAGCATGGTTTGCCTATATTCCTTCAAAATCACCAACAAGAAGATCATGAGTTGTAGAGGGAGTGTATCCACTCTATAACCTTTGCTACAAATTGGTCAATCAAGAGAAGGTTGCATTGGTTTATTTGATTCAATGGTTAGGGATTTGACACTTCTAGGTATTTCACCTGCATATATTTTTCTTGCAACTCATTAGTTTACCTTCCTAAGTTTATAATTTATGTTTCTAAAATTATGTAATATAATTTGACTCAACATTTTGGTGTTGTTGTCGGGGAGGTGCTAAAGGGATAATATTGAAGTGTTTTTATGTTTTATGCATTGTTTGAAATTTTCAGGGCTAGGGGAGTTGAAGTGATAAGACGTAGGGAAAAGCCCACACACTGAATGAGGGCAAATTATTCGCCAAAGTCATTCCTTGATTGTCTGTAAGTAGCTTTTTTGCTTTGTGAATTTAATTTCTCTAAGTATATGCTTGGGTCCAACATCTACCAATGTCTTTTGTGGTGGCGTGAGCACCACTTCATTTACTAATACACTAGTCAGGAAAAACAAGTCTATAAAATCAAAGGTAGTAAAAGAAGACGAGCCTAGTCTGGAGGTTTGTTGTCTTGAAAAGAGCCCAAAACCTACTCATGGGTAGAAGCCTTCTACTATTGTCCATTTTGGGTCTCCTGGTTCAGCAGGATCTGCAAACCATCTAGCACATAATCCGTTTTGGACTAGAATGGCTCATGAAGATGGGACTAGTCTCATAGAGGGATATGATGAGAAGTAAGATGCATTGGTTACATTTGAATTCCTTATCATGGAGGTGGGTGCAGCTACTGAAATGAAGAACATTCCTCCTTCCACCTTGCCTAATTTCAGAGGGGTTCCTAGTGAAGATCGTGATGCCTTTTTATTTGAGTTTGATGTGTTGCGCAAGAGCTATGACTGTTCTTCCAATCCTCAAACATTGAAGTTGTTTCATGCAACATTGAAGGATGTAGCTCTTAGGTGGTTTATGGGGTTGGCTTCAATCTCCATTACAAGTTGGGATGAAATGGAGAGGGTCTTCTTAAAGAAATATCAAGATTATTGTAAGACTAGGGATCTCAGGGAAGAAATATTTGGCATGACTCAGAAGGAGGGGAAGAGTCTTGAGGACTTGGCGGAAAGATCTCAATAGAATTTTCAGAGATCTAAAATGAATCAGTTGAATAACGACACCAAAAGAATAATTTTGTTGAGAGCCATTAGTCCAAAATATCTTGAGATGTTGAATCTAATGGGGGGAGGTGATATCTCTATGTTGGGATATGATGATGTATGTGAACTATGTGGATGATATTCAAAAGGAAATTGTAAAGTTGGAGGTGGGACTAGAAGTACTACTTCTAGACTTGTCAAGCCAGTTGCTAGAGTTGGAGTAATGAGGGCAGAAATGGGTAACCTATTTGAAAATTTTAAAACTAGTATCATTATCACATTATCTTCTTAATTGGATATTTTGCATGTTAAGAAGAAGCAAGAAAAAGAGGAGTTGGAAAATTCCTTGGCCATGTTCTGTCCAAAACGCCATAAGAAACATGCTTCAAGGGAGTCTCTAGAGGAACTATGCTTAATCTGTGAAGCACAACATTCTACTGAGCAATGTCCTTCACTTCCTGAAATTAAAGCATCATATATGGTAGATCAAGGGGTTTTCAATGCTCTCTACACTATGGAATCTCAACGACAACAGCAACCGTGTGCTGTACCTATGAATCAGTCACACTTTCAAGTTCCTTTTAATCAAAGCCAGTCACATTTTCAAATTCTTATAACACAAATCAAATGTGGAATATTCCGATGCCTTGGCAAACCTGACCTCCACAACAGCCTTAGCAGGGAAACTTTTCTCACCCTGCCAATCATAGTTTTCCTCCCCAAAATTTATATCCTCCACAACCCACTCAATAACCATTAGTCAAACCTCAACAACGACAATTTCAATTGCCTGACCCACCAAATCAACCTCATCCCACATAACTTCTTGCCTAGCCAGTGTCTAACATGAATAATAAAACAATCCAATCTGCTCACAACATTGGATTGGTCCCTTATCTGACTTTTCCTACCTATTGTATTGCACTGCAGTCGCTTCAGGAAATTTATATTCTTGTTCTACATGAATTTCCTGTTTTGTTGTAGGAAATCCAATTAATGTAGGGAAAAGTGGTAAATTAACCTAGAAGAATTGAAGAGATTGTAGAGGAAGATCCTCCAGAGATGTCTGAAGTTGAAACCACACCTGAACCAATAGTACAACCCACTTCAAGGCCACAAGAACCTTCCTCATCCAATGATATCTAACCTCGTTTTTCGAAGAGATTGGAAATAAGACCAAAACAACCTAAATGCGAGTTTGATCTTGTGACTGAATTGAGAAATGTGTGCATCAAGATCCCATTGCTACAAGCAATTAAAGAAATCCCAATTTATGCCAAAACAATAAGGGAGCTATGTACTAAGAGACTCGGAAGACAAAAGAAAGAACTCTCCACAATCCAAGTAGGTGGAAAGCTATCAAGCTTGATGTCTCCTCGATGTGTTGCTGAAAAATATGCAGAGCCTAGAATTCATGTGGTTACCACCTTTACCAATGGAGAACCTCTAAGAAACACTTTAATTGATTTAGGAGCTACCATAAATTTGATGACCATGGAAACCTTAGCCGAAATAGAAACCTTTGATTTGTTACCCAACACTACCATGATTGAAGTCACTAATAGGTCTAAGGTAAAACGAAAGGGACTTTTAGAGGACATTGTCATCTCATTAGAATCATGGGCATACCCTACAAATTTCTACGTTCTTCAGCCCAAAACCAACTTAAGAGGTCATTCGTTGGTCTTGGGGAGACCATGGTTAGCCACGACAGATGCTTACATAGGGTGTAGACCTAGGAATATGACCATCACCCATGGGACTGAAACAAAGCATATCAATTTGTATACCCCGGCTCAGCCTTTCCTTAGATCAAAAAACACACATTGGGTTGAAGAAGAAGAAGAAGAACATGATTCTGAATGTGCGCGACTAGTTTTTACCATTTCCCAAGCCATGAGCCTTAAAGTAAATTCACAAGAGAATATGATAAATTGTTGTATTTCTAATCCTAATGTTTTGTAGCAAGAAAATGGGCAGCCTAATCATAATTTAGATTTCATTACTAATTTTTAGGATTTTCATGAAAATAGTATAGCAACTGAGTTACATTCCACTTTATTATCTAGATTTCCTACATATTCTATGTCTAAATGGGGGAGTAAGGTGGTTGAAATTTTTCCTAAAAAACCTTTGAATATCAATTCTTCCTTAACCCCTCAAAAAAAGAGACAATTAGTCCAATCTTTGTAAAAAAATTCATATATCTTTTCATGGGAATAGATAGATGTGAGACGCATACACCTAGACACATGCATTAATCATATTTACATACAAGAAAAACCCAAGCCTATGAGATAGCCACAAAGGAGGATGAACCCAGCTTTAAGAGAAACTGTGAAAGATGAATTGCATAAATTATTGAACGTTGGGTTCATCTATCCTATCTCGAATAGCCAGTGGGTATCTCCATTGGTTATTGTGCCTAAGTAGGATGGTAAGTGGTGAGTGTGTGTTGATTATAGGGAGTTAAATAAGGCTACTTTAAAAGATCATTTTCCTTTGCCCTTCATAGACCAAGTGTTGAACACCTTGGCTGGAAAAAAGTATTTTTCCTTCGTAGATGGGTTCAGTGGGTACAATCAGATTAGGATAGCCACTGAAGAGCAGTAGAAGACCACTTTCAAATGTCCTTGGGGCACATATGCATACAGGGTATTACCATTTGGTTTATGCAATGCACTAGCCACATTCCAACAAGTGGTCCTTGGTAATTTTTCTAATCTTTTGGATGATTGTGTAGAGGTTTATATGGATGATTTTACAGTTATGGGTGATACTTTTGAGGAAGCTTGACATAATCTTGAAAAACTTTTGTAGAGATGTAGGGACACTAACCTTTCATTGAGTAAAGAAAAATGTTTTATGATTATGAACAAAGGTATTGTTTTGAGACATCATGTTTTTGCTACAAGAATTAAAGTTGATCCGGTAAAGATTGAAGTCATAATGAAGCTACCTCGACCAACCAATTAGAAAAGATTTCAAAGCTTCCTTGGACACACAAGTTACTACAGAAGGTTGGTTGAAATTTTTTTGAAAGTAGCCTCTCCATTATTTAAATTGTTGACTAAAGAAGTTTAATTTTTTTGAAATGATGAGTGTCAAGCTCCATTCGATACACTCAAGGGAAAACTTTCTTTGGCACCAATTTTGAGAGGCCTGGATTGGAAATTGCCTTTCCACATTTCCACGAATGCCTCTGATATAGTCATAGGAGCAATATTGGGATAAAAAGAAGATCATGTAACCCATGCCATTTATTACGTTAGTAAGAATTTAACTCTCGCAGAGTTGAGTTATATAGTAATGGAGAAAGAATTCATTGTTGTGACTTATGGTATTAATAAGTTTAGACATTAAATCATGCATTAGCAAGTTTTTGTACATACAAATCACTCTGCCATTCGATATCTCATGAATAATCCTGTCACTAATGGCAAGGTTACTAGCTGGCTTTTGTTGATGTAGGAATTTGACATTATAGTGTTGGATTTACTAGGAAAGGAAAATCATGTAGATAATTTATTATCTAGAATCAACCACGCAAGTGAGGATGTTCCTGTTAATGATAGCTTTCTTGATGAAAATTTGTTCGCCATTTCTCTTCAATCACCTTGGTTTGGAGACATGGCCAACTACCTTGCTACAGGAAAGTTACCTCCGTATTTTTCATCTAATCAGAATTGTTAGAAAGATTGTTAATTATTCTTGGATTAGGGGAGATTTGTTTTTCACTGGACCTAATTTGATTATTCATAGGTGTGTCTAGGTGGACAAAATGTATGATATTATGAGAGCCTGTCACGATGAACCATGTGGAGGGAATTTTGCAGATAAACGAACAAATTACAATATCATTCACTCAAGTTACTATTGGTCGAGTCTTTTCAAAGATGCAAGGGAATATGTTCGAAAATGTGACAACTACCAGAGAATGGGATGACATGTACAATCAAATGAGATGCATTTGTAGCCACAGGTTCTTATAGAACCTTTTGGGAGGTGGGATCTTGATTTTTCATGTCCCATCAACCCCATGTCTATAGTTAAGAAGTACATTTTAGTTTTCGCTAATTATGTTACGAAATGGGTGGAGGAAAAGGCACTACCTAGAGAAATGGAGAAAATAGTGGTAGGCTTTCTTTTTTCTGATATTTTTGTAAGATTTGGGGTACCTCATGAGATAGTTACTGATCACAGTACTCAATTTTTGTCAAAGATTATGTAAGTAATTGTGGATAAATATCAGATTACCCACCATAAGTCTAGTCCTTATCATCCATAGGCGAATGGTTAGGTGGAATCAACAAACAAAGTGTTGGAAACAATCCTTACCAAGATAGTGAAGTTACATAAGAAGGATTGGGCCAACTGACTTCCTGAAGAATTGTGGGCCTATTGGATTACTTGGAGAAACACCATTGATTTATCTCATTGTGAATTAGTGTATGGATACAAGTTTTATTGCCCATTGAATTTTAGATCAAAACTTTTAAAATGGTAGCAGATTTCGGTATGAATCTTAATGAAGCTCAGTAGCAAAGGATCCTGCAGCTCAATGATTTGGATGATATCAGGCAAGATGCTTTTTAGTAGACTAACTTTATTTAGAAACAAAGGGCTAAATGGCATGATAGATACCTTAAGAAGAAGTAGTTTAAAGAGGGAGACTGGGCACTGTTGTATGATTTGAAATTCAAGAACTCTGAAGGGAAATTTAATACACATTGGCTGGGTCCCTATGAGATTGAGAAAGTCTTTGATAATGGATCTATTACAGTTAAAACCATTGATTATGAGAGTGTTACCTTCTTGGTGAATTCATACAAACTCAAGTTATATCAAAAACCCCAATCTGAGGAGGAATTTGTGTAGGAAATTGTGAAGAAAAGAGAGATGGAGATGGTGAAGGAGGGGGTCATTCCTTCCACTATCTCTTCTTGATTCCTTCTGACACAATGAGCTTACTATGTTCCTCCTCATTCTCGGTAAAATATGAGAAGAATATCTAGTGGGGATAGGTTTATTCCTTTGTCTGGGCCCAATGGACTAATTACGGAAAAGGAGCACCCTAGAGTCTTCTTTTCCAAGTATTTCAGACTCTCTAAAAATGAAATCTAGCGAGCATGGACTGCCCTGGGCTCATTAAAATTACATGTTAGTATGTTCCTTGAAAAAAAAATTGTTTTTAGATTAAATCTACTTTGCTTGTGTTGGATTAATGTGGAATTTCTTAAGGCCCTGCGTCCAACAATCTTGGCCTGTTGGCATCAGCAAAATTATCTAGGTCCAAGATCAAAGCTTTATGATGCCTTGAGGTCTGTATGCATTAATGACATATTATCTTGCTAGCAACAATGGAGAATCACCATGGCTTATTAACTACTAGATCCTGTAGTGGTGTTTGATATCAACACATTTTCACACCCGATAAGATGCATCATGGTACCTTGGCCCTCATGTTCATCAAAGGTGATGGGCCTTGCATTGGTTAACATCTAACCTTAAGGGTTGGTAATCCAACAAGTTCGATGCACACTTGACATCAACACTATATATTCATGTTCATTGAACTATGCACATATGGAGGAGAATGCGATGATGGTTTGAAGAAATGTGAGCCTGATTTCCTGTAGAAAGCCTAGCATTTCAATTTCCTATAGGAGAGAAGCATCTGAATTTCCTGCAGAAACAAAAATAATGTGATAATATCTAACAGTGTGAATGAATCATGAGTGATTTATTCATGGAATCTAACATCGAAAGATAGTGGGTCATCATTGCAAATCAAGTGCATGGCAGTTAAGGTACAAACTCGTTAGAGGTAAAAAGGTAACATACAGAATGGCAATGAGATGATGAAGGTGATAAGGTAAATGATGTTTCATTTTTTTAATTTTCATGTCTTTGACTAATGGCTTACCTTGTGTCCATCACCGCCATATCCCAATGCATGATCATTCAACCTTCCTTTACCGTTCACCATCCCTATACCATCATGTCTTGTGATATTTCCACAAACTATGCAACTCTCGTCTCCTTCCTCTCAACTTCAAGTTATGGCCAAACACAAAGTCCCTCTGCATTTTGAACCACAAGGGCCAAATATTCTTGAGGCTTACCCATGCACTAAACATCAATTGGAAAAGGTAGGTTGGCTCTTGTTTTTCATGAAATTTAGTGGCCATAACCCTGACGTGACCAACTCGGTCGCTCTGAATTTGAATGAGGATCGTGCTCAAGTGGATGATGTGGAGTTCAGACTGACTGAAGAATTGGTGGCGTGGGCTTGTGGAATTACAGAGACAGGAGGATGCTTGTTCACGAACCAATGTTTTAATAACAATTTATGCGTGTCATTCCTTCTCCCAGAGCATGCAAACTTGGGTTGGAGTAAAGGAATCCCACAAACATTCCTACGGGGCACGTATTAGGACCTCCTCTACTTCCTACAGAAGCACATTACATGTGAGGGACGTTTCAGCCTTGCCTTTGTATTACATATCCCCCTTTTTGCCCATTTCTATGACAAGCCCTTGAATTTTCCTTACTATCTATGAATGTCTTTGATTAAGATGTCTACAACTGCAAAAGACAGGGTAGCTACTCTGGAGGAGAATCTTTACCACCATGGGTTGGTAAATATTATAATGATAGAGACTCTAAAGGAGAAATGAAGGACATGGACTGAGTTGTTGACATAGAACTATTTTGTAGACAGTGAGGAAGACTCACACTCCTCCGATTCTAGGAGGACAATACCTGCGACTGAGCCTGGAATAGTGCCACATACCCGTCAATAGATGCTGAAGGAAAAGAGCAAGAAGAATGGTGCAGGCTCTACCATAGCTACACAAATAGCGGAACCCATGATGTAGCAGTTGCAAGGGCCAAAAATATCTAAGAAAGAAAAATAGGAGGGAAACCAAAGTGCTATGAAACCCATGAGAAAAAAGGTTGGGGGAAAACCCCCATGAAACCCGAAGGGGATAAAAATTACATAAATAGAAGATGACCAGGATGTCATGTCGATAGGGGTGATAGACGGCAAGAAGATCGAACTGAAATCCATCACTCCTATTCTTTCCAGACGGTTGACGAGAAGCCAAATTAAGCAATCATTAGTGTAAGCGGTGAGAAGAATCTTATAAGAAGAAATCTTGCCTGACACACTGGAGAAAGTAAAGGAGAAATGTCATGTTTCTCCTAAGGATGAGGTTCAAATAGAGTCTGTTGCATTCATTGCAGAGGAGGAGCTCCAATATGAGGGGGGTGATGATGAAGAGGTAGAGCTTTCAGAAGGAGAATACCTGGAGTCTCTCCACGCAGATGAAGAACTACAGATAAAGGATGAAAGAAAAAGGTGGTCGCTCAAGGAGTTGGAAGTGATAATCACTAAGTTGACCATTTCTGAAAGAGCCCTGCAGAAAGAAAATTAAGCATTGAAGGAAAGCAACCTAAGGATGCAAAGGGAGCATGAAGACTAGATTCAAAGAGTGGACTAGGTGCTAAAGAAGAAACAAAGAAGGATTGATCCTCTGAAATAGAAGAACAAGACATACAAAAATCAATTTCCTGTAGAGCCTAGCATGCTTCAGTTAAACCAGTTATCTGAAGTGGCAGATCAGTTAGTTGTAGCTTCTACAACTAAGGACAAGAAGTAAAACTTTTTTGGAGAAATGAGAGTTTTGTTGCATAGGGGACATGCAAAATCTCAGGTGTGGGGGAGATGTTGGGTTGTGACTTGACCTATTTTTGGCCATGTTTTTGAATCACATTCCCTCCACTTTTGAACCTATTTTTTATCCTACCTATCTATTTTCCACTCATTTTGCCTATGTTTTGCCTAAAGCTTGCCATTAGATTAAACGTATGTGGATTTATTATTAAAAACATCATTTTATCTTTAATATTTAATTATTCTCTAAATAAATTATTTGATCGCTTAATTACTCTCTAACTAGCTCCAGGCCCACCTGCAGGATCATTCCACCTAGCAATAGGATCGGTTTTCAACCAAAATGCCAAGTTCCAGATTTCCCTGCAGTAGCTTAGATTTCCCGTAGAGTGCCCCTGATTTCCTGCAGAAACTACGATTGCGTGTAACCACCAAGAATTTTTGAAGTGAAATCTGAGATTCGACATGATGAACACACGTTTTGGCTAAACCAAGACATGGGTCGAAAAGGGATTTCAATCCACATGGTTTCTATCCTATGAGAATTTTTTATTTGCCCTTTTGACCATGTCTAAATCTTTGATCCACTTGGTTGCAACCATTCTAAATGGATGTGCTCCTAAAACGTTATGCTATCCAATCTATACTTCCAGTCCTATATTGGACCTTTTCCAGCTTAGACCAGTTGATGCTGTTCTTTCTATTTGGCTGCGGCCTTATTTAGCATGTTCTTGTTACTACCAACCTCTTTTGGGCTTGGTTCTTTGTATAAAAATAGTCAGGGTATGGAGGCAAGGGTTAGCGAGGGTTGTGCTCAGATTTATACTATTGTGCGACTTCAAGCCTTTGTTGTAAGTTATCATTTTCAGATATTAATACAAATTTCATGTTCTACCCATTGTTTTGAGCAACTTCTATTGTATTTAGAGGGGTTGTGACCAAGGGAAGGGCCCCCTTCTCTCACAACATGCATGTATAATTAGTTTTTGATTTATTGATGTTTCAAATTTACTTTGTCATGCTTTACTTTTGATTACAACAATAAGATAATTATATAACCAATGTGTCATTTATAAACTAGAAGCACCTAGATGAATGGTTAAATTTCTGTTTATGGTAGCCATCTTAGATTGAATTTTGATTGTTTCCATTTTTTATATTGCTGAAGCGCGATTTTCCTATATTCTTTTAAAATGACCAACAACAAATCCACTCTATAACCTTTGCTGCAAATTGGTCGATCAAGAGAGACTTGCATCGGTTTATGTGATTCAATAATTAGATATTTGACACTTATAAGTATTTCACCTTCATATATTTTGCATGCACCTCATCAGTTTACCTTCCAGAGTTGATAATTTATGTTTCTTAAATTATGTAATATAATTTGACTCAATAGTCAATTTGGAGGTTGTTGACTTAGGTGATGCTATTTAGAGCTACCCAACATTAGTTGGAAGACCATGCGGCTGAATAACGAAAGCTACTATATCCCTAGAGAAATATAGAATTAAACTAAATAGTATTGATAAGAAAATAATTATTCATCTTGACCCCCAAGAAGGGAATCCATGGGAAGAATATTTAGAAACGGGGAGATTATATCAAGTCCCGCATGAAGAAAAATACAATGTGGAAGTCCCCACTTTACATTAGTGAAAATTATGGCACCATACTCTATGAATTCAAAATTGATAATTATGGGTCTAAAGCCAAGGAATTTTAGACAATTGAATCCATAACAAGGATCAAGGTCTTATCGTGTTTCACCATATAATTTATACCTATAGTTCGAGAGAAGAAAAGAAAAGAAACAACATCCTTGTTACCATCTGATCTAAATGATGACTTGATTAATTTACTTAGATTCAAGAAACATGAATATCTTATATATCATGTGGAGCAAGTGACTAAATATATTGGAGAGCAAAGAGAGAATGCAAAGTCTGGTTCTGACTTTTATTAGCCAAGAAACACATTGGTGGGTTACTCATGCCACCTAACTCTAGACATGAAAAACAACAACAACATATTTCATTGAAAGGTTTTGAGGTTAGAAGTTATTATGACAAGAAAATATCCCTATATTTGAACCTGGATAAAATTCTATTCTTCACATACAAAACTACAAGTTAGAATGGAAAAGAATCAAATATAGGGATGAAAGGGTCTAGCATCATATGTATATCTCAATCCTTAAGCTTGGATAAAACCCTATTCTTCACATACAAACCTACAAGTTAGAATGAAAAATAATCAGATATAGGGATGAAAGGGTTTGGCCTCACATGTTTCCTAGTAATTTATATGATTCGCTTAATAAATGGTATCAATTGGTCGAAGCACATGGTCAGTAATTACACTAGAAAGAAGTAAATATTTTTTTATTAAAGACTTTGACTTTTCACTACAAGAGCTATAACTGGTGGAGACAACTGAGTATATTAAGAATTTTTAATGGAATGACCCACTAATTATAAATAATAATAACTAGTCAACATCGCGTCAATGATTATGTGAAAATGTTTCCTGCTCATCGAATGGAAAGTTTTTGGTCAGTGGTAGATAGAAGGAACTCATAGGACTAGTCAAATATTTTACTAAGAGAAGGAACATCCTGAGAATCTTAGAACAATTAAATTAGTGTTCAAAGTGGAAAACCAAGAAAATGAGAAGTAAAACCGGCTAGAAATTCCACCCTTGTATAACTAAATAAACAAAATTTAGAGACCAAACACTTGGTAATTCGAAGGCAGTCAACTGGATGGATGGATAAATTAAGATAATGGAAGTCCATATGTAAAATGATGACTGACCAAAGATGGGTCGACTAGGATATTACTGGTGTAAAAAACAAACGATGGAATTTTTTGACCTACTAGAATAATAACAAAATGTTTTTTCTAGTGGTTATAAATGCCTCAAGGGACTTGTGAAGGAAAAGGGGGAAATTAAAATTGACCTCATTCCAGGATTTGAGTGCATAAAGAAAAGACAAAATAAGCTCACACATAAATATAACCTGATTGTACAGAAAGAGATAGATGTCATGTTAGGATCTTTCATCATATCCCTGTTGGCATTATGGTTCTGGTATGATTATATGTTTCAGATGTTGTACTTGATGGCAACACCCATGGCATGGCTCTCATTTTGATGAAAATAAAGAAGTACGCAGGAGAACTGTTCAGGAGGTGCATACCCGCAGGTATACCATGCAGGGACTGCGTCCAAATACGCGGGTTACCCATTCATGGGGTGCGCACCCCAGTGCACACACTTCAAGACAGTAAAGCACCCACTCGTGGGGTTTCTCATGGTATTTAGCCAACGGTTTTGAGTTATTATGGTGTCGTCCCATGGTATTAGTCTATGATTTAAGGAAGATCATGCCTATATAAAGCTAAGGAGATCATTTGGCTTTTGTATCTTTTGGTGTTGAATATCTTAAGATCGAATATTGGGTTCTCGGTTTAAAAGCTTGATCTTTAGAAGAGAAGTTGGAAGTGAATCTGTGAAGGGTGATCTCTCGAGCGCAAGATCAGATTTGAGTATCTGACTGTATTTTGGCCCTAATCAGAGGTGCGCAAGTGATCAATAGTGACAATGTGTGGGTACACAGAGGAAACAAAGGGTCAGTGCGTGGATACGCAGAAGAGACGAAGGGGCAGTGCGTGGGTATGCAGAGGCGACAAAGGTGAATTGCGTGGGTACGCAGCGCGACAGTGTTTCAGGTGCGTGCTCACTGTTTGAGTACGCGGCGCGACAGTCTTTCTAGGTGCGTACCTACTGTGATAGTACGCGGCACGATAGTCTTTTGGGTGCATGCTTTCTGTGTAGTACGCAGCGCGATAGTACATTTTGGAGCGTACTGTACGTAGATCAGGGAAAGGAGCAGTGCGTGGCCACATAGCACAGCAGAAGTAACTCTGCGGGTATACGCAGAGAAGCAGAGGGTGAAGTGCGTAGCGACGCAGGCCAGTAAGAAGAAAACTGCGTAGCTGTGTTAAGATCTTCTGTTGGTTGAATTTTTCTTGTTGATAAGGTGTTTTGGGTTCAGTTCTGTTACTGTTGATTTGGTTATTGCAGCTGACTGTATAATTTACATGTACTTGATGATCATTTGTTGTATATGGATCCAGTTTGAAAATTTATGAAAAGTGGTCCTTGAAAGA
>APFE030807426.1:0-10876 GCA_000404065.3 Pinus taeda
TTTCAAGTAAAATTATATTTTGTTGTTTTAAAATAGATTTTTCAATGTGTGAATGGATTATGCAAGTGAGAAATTCTTGGAACACTTGAATACTATAGATTAAAATACTTAAACTCAAGGTTTAAGAAATATCTCTCAAAGTATGATAAAAATTAATTAGAAAAAATGCAAAAAAGAAATCATTTAATCTATTGTATAAACTAAGCTTCTAAAAAGTATATGATAAAAATTAATTTGAAAAAATGCAAAAAAAAATCATTTAATCTATTGTATAAGGCCTTTTGGTTCATTATTATTTATTGAAAGTTTACTATACAACCATTAATGGTTAATAAATTGTATAATTTATATTTATAGATTAAATTATTTTTTATAGAAATTAATATATTATTATTAATTATTAATAAATTATTAAAATATTTATAAAATTTCAATTTCAATATTTTCATTTAAAATAATTATAAATATTATTAAAATAAACTTAAATTCTGCAAATTAAAATATTTTGTTACTTTTTAAACCTCAAAAGTGGCCAACCTTTAATCTTAATATTTTAACATTCAATATTAGAATTCAAATTCCACATTCCCAATGTCCTCCCAAATGTAATGAACTAAATATTTTATGTTTTGGAATTGATAAAAAAAAATTGTAAAATATTTTTCCGTCAAATTATATTTTATTTTAGTTAAAATATGTTTTCTAATAGATAATGGATTCTACTACTTGAGACCTTTAGATTGTGCAAATTTCAGAGATGAAATTAGAGATTCCAACAAATTCCTACATGATTATGGACAAATCTGACAGACAAATATGTTTAAAAAACTTTCAAACCGTACAACAATTAAAATACAACAATATAATGATCCATACCCTTAGATTAATAAAATTTAACCTTCCGTGTCTTAAACATCTAGAAATATCTCCATATATAATATATCATGACTAAGTTGAACATTTACTTTTCAAACATAACATCTTTAAATATTAATAGTTTATATATAAATGTATATATATATATATATATATATATATAATATTATAATAATATAATATATAATATTTTAGGTATGAACGTCTTTAAATATTAATAGTTTTATATATAAATATATATAATGTTAGGTAATGTGAACCCAAAAATATCTAACTTGGCATGAGTAACCATCATGGATGGGCTTAGTTAGAAACTGTCAAAATAATTTATCTTTTATAATTTTTTTTAAAAAATATTATTTGAAATGGAAATCAACTTTTAATTCTCTATTTTCGATTCCCTCTTAAAATATCTTTTAATGCTCCACTAGTGTCCTTCAACAAACTTTGAAAATTCTCTATATTGACTCCCAATAAATTATAATTTTATTATTACTTTATCATATAAGAAGTAGTAAAAGAAATTGATATACTTTTAAAGATATTAATAATAGTTATAATTATTAATGTAAATTTCTTAATTGTTATTTGAGTAATAAAAATATTTATTCTAATTTACAAACAACATAGTTTAAACAACATAGTTTCCCACGGACCTACCTAAAATCATGGATTCACAATTACAAACTAACTCCCCACCTACCTAAAATCATGGATTCACAGTTACAAACTAACTCCACAATTACATAGATACTGATAACCAAAAAAGTTAACCAGTTATTTATAAATATTAACAATAATTATATAGTATATTTTGATAATAATAATCAATTAATATTTAATTATCAATAATTATGAATCGTGGTTTTTTACATATAATAATCAAACAAATTACATCATTTTCTTAATATTAAATTTTTCTTAATTATTAACCCAGGGTAAGCCCAACATCGGGACTCAAAATACTTGTTACCGGTATTAAACGAAACTCAACACGCCCCATTCTCACTGAAATAAAATTTGACTCTCTCTACCTTGAGCATCGAGACTCTAACCCTATATCCAGGCGTTGAGAATCCTTGTTCTCATTGCCCCATTTTGTATGGATGTTTGACCAAAAAATCCGAAAATGACGTGTGTAACAAGCAACGGGCAATTAGTTCACGAACACTTATCTATATATATGTATAATCACATGTAAGAGACGCTCTGACCATACATTCTCCATGATTCTGTTTCGAAGAGAAGTAGTGGCGTATTCTAGCGGAGAGGGCACTTTCTGATTCTTCCCCTAGGTCACCAAATGCCTGGTTCTTTCTTTGTTATTACATAGAATTTATAGGCTGCACATTCCTGGAAGAGCTAGACCAGCGATTCGAACACGCATCATAGTAGGAAAAATTCCTTACCTCCGATGATACATAGCATAATGACATGGTCATCATATTACAACATAGAGTAGATACTTCATGCAATTGATTCTGCCAGTGTTCCAACTCCTTATCTCAATCTGATGTGCAGGAACTTTTGCAGTCCCAAGAACTGCATCCATCTACTTTCGGCATCACTCAATCCTGATCTCACATTATTATCTTATAGATCTGGTCTAGATGATGATCACTGTCATAATTACTATGCGAAGTGATTTATTCAAACATATGCGAAGGTCTAAGAGAACTACTATGCGAAGTGATTTATTCAAACATGTCATCTTCTACTTCTTCAAATTGATTAGCCCATTCATGTCGGTGGCCCAATCTATCCAAAGGAGCACATGGTAGGGATTGCTATCATCCACAATCTCTATCACTTCGAAGTCAGAAAATGTGTTCGTGCCTTCAATATCAACTATCACTGCATGTAATCATCCTATGGGGATGATTTTCTGTTGATTTTCCATTCTTAAATACATCGGAGACCATTGCAGTGTAGGTCTCCCCATCCTCTTCGAGGTTTGTTTAGCTAAGACACTCACATCCGACCCCAGATCCAAAATTAATTGATCCATCTCATATTCTCCTATCTGTGCAGTGAGCCTCATTTCGTGCCACATTCATGCCTTATGCCTACCAATATTCTTGACTAAGCATTGTCCATCATGAGTGTTTTCTTTCCTAGAACACTTATTTATGAGTTCATGTATTCCTTTCACAACTTTTCTATCACACAACAGCTTCATAAAGGTCTCCAAGAAAGTAGTAAGAATTGAAGGGTCCATCTCTTCAGCTAGCTTGTCCTAGATTCTTGAGGTAGAGGCCTCAACGAAGTTTTTCTTTGCTTCCATAAAATTTGTTTCCTGTGCATGCTTCAAATCAAATTCGATCTCCCTTTCTATAGCTTTGCAGACCCATTCACTTTCTTTAGGCTACTTCTCCTTATATTTTCCAGTCCTCATCCCACTTCGCAGCACAATATTTACCTTGGGATTCTCTTTGTAAGTCTCATCCCTCATCATCTGGAGGTTTTGAGTTGGCTACAAAGGTTGTGCCCCATTTTCACATATCTTAGCTAGCAATACCAGGCAATCCTTAGTTGTGTGGTCAAACTGAATACAATATCGGCATGACATACATGTAGGATTTGGGAAGTCTTGCGTGTAGTGTCCCGACTCTTCATAGTTGTAACAAATGACTTGTCCCCGACCTCTACGAGGTCCTCCTCCACCTCAGCCTCGTCTGTGCCCCTGATATTCACCTCATGCTCCTCCAATACCTTGGTTCGGAGGCTGGGTTTGTGCCTGCACCTTATATTCAGACGTTCTATCCACCATTAACTTGTAACTACAACAATTGCACTCACCATGACCCATTGATTGGCAGAAGTTGCAGAAGAGCTGTTGTGGTGTGTACAGAAATTTCTACAACAAATGGTAATTGTCTGTCACATGTTTTCCAACTACGTGACAGTGAGCACACCATAGCGCAAGCCCTGTACATGATCTTGTTTAAGCTTCCAGCCTTAGAGGAATTGGTCCCCCTAGTGCAACATAATTTTTGAAGACCGGATAGTGATCTATGTTATGCACTTGACTTTTTCACTTCAAGCACCAAACTTCTTTGCACACCTCTAGCCTATTTGTTTTATCTTTCTTCAGAGTCTAAATCTCTAGGTAAAGGTTCTACAACTGTGCATGAATCTATTGAACCCCCAAATTAACATCTTGTATCAGTGTCTCATGTAATCTCATCGCAATTTCCAGAGCTTCCGCCCGGGTCCCAATCTTGTTTTGTGATATCACAACCCTGAGATGAGGTAGGAGTGAGGCGAAAAACCATTCGTGGTGTTTCCCATCTGTCAGATTCATGTGAGCTTCATGGATTATACACTTGAATCTATGATCCATATCCAAGGGTGTCTCATGAGGCTTCATCATGATCTCTTTGAATCCCAGAATTGATTGCACTTCAGACTTAGGTCTACTGAATTATTTATTTAGTGTGGTTTGGATAGCTACTAACACAGATGTCAGGTTATCAGTGCAGTACTTAATGTACCATGTTACTGTGTGATTGTGCAAAACAGTAACCAGTGTTGCTTTCTTCATTTTATCATCTATGATACCCTTAGCTTCCCATATAGCCTTTGTGACGAACCAAAGTTGGTAAAGATCCTCATTTTCAAAGCCTTTCAACACAGGTAGCTTTACTAAGTTCACCATACTAGACGGTGGCTTAGGTGACGATGGTGTAGGAAAAGGTTTATGTGGCAAAGGTGAAGCTGGAGGTGGTGTGGGTGGATGGGTTATTCATGGGAACCTTGCTTTATCAATTGAACAACACTCTACGGAGAAGCCTGTGTTGCTTCCTCATCATCACTCAGGGGAGGTTCAATTAGTGGACTATATTCAAGGCCTACTTTCCCTGTATTTCTGAAGGTCTTTACACTCCTAGTGGCCCCAAACATCAATGTAGATGCATAACCTACTTTTTAAACAAAAGCATCTTAATCCAAGTAATTAAAGACTTTAAATACTTACCCCATGGCCCCTTGATGAGTGGTGCTCCGCTTTGATATAGCTAACCTAGGTATTCACCGTAAACTCTATCGCACATCCTCCTATGATACAATTGAGCCAATGACCAACAACACATGCGATCCTATCTTCATAGGCTTCTAATGTCTACACTAACTTTGGTGTCTAGACTATTAGACTAGCAAGCCTCCATCTTCCTTGGCCGTCTACCAATTTTGCGATACACTCATATAACTTGACCAAGAAGGAACAAAAGAAGATGTCGTGTATCTCTATGTACAAATATCTATGCAAACACTGTTCTTTTGTCAATCGCAGATTCATGGATCTTTCTATCCGACCAATTTTCAATCTCTTTCTTAGTTGGATTCCAGTGACGCAACATCACACATGTCTTTATGCAGAACTTGGTCCTTGCCAAGTAACCATTTGTTGGATTGATGGGCCCTCACCCAGGATCAACGTTAATTAGCCAAGAAAATCCCTACACTACTGGCCCTTTCGACATCAATCCATGGAGTTTGGACTCACCCGAAGTAGTATTGGGGATGAAAAAACCAAGTTTCCACACCTTGAGATGGTAGTGATGTTGTTTTACACCCAAATCCTTCCTTCACACAGATGGATAATTTTTTTAAGGCTTATCGATATAGACCTTCGCGAAGGTCTACGATCGTCCTTCACTTACCCTAAATAGGCAAGTTGGACACTTATACGCCTCTGTAATTACTCTTACTATTGTATTTACCCAAATTAGCTTAAGTAGTTGATAACTTCACCATGCACTACAATTATCTTTGCACAAACAAATATTCTTACTTGCATTCATATAAAAAAGTAAAACACATAGATTCATGCATCAATAGAACATTAAATCATAAACCTAGTATTCAACATAACATAATCGAATGCATTCATAATAGAAGTAAAATAGTTCATACATAAGTAATTCCAGAATAATTCTCTTTAATTATGTTCAGATATCCTTTACACACTATAACTACTATGTTCACACAGCTACAAGGGTCTATGCCCTCACCTGTGGATTTCAACCCTAGGCCTCTACACACACAACTGTAGAGCCTCTCTCCCACACTAAGATTCTTTGCTCTTAGCTCTCATAGAACCATTACATTCATCAACATCAACTATGAACTAAAGATTGCCTTACACTCTTCTAAGACTTCCTTTTTTATATAATCCCATGGTCCACAGACCAAGGGTGGATCTCATAAAGCTGACCCAAGTTATAGAAACTAAGGGTGGAAACCCTTGATGACACTTTACATCTTCGCACTCCGCCATGAGAAAATGTGGAGAGGGGGTCAACTGAATAATCCACTAAGTAGCATAACACAAGTTTGGATATGCTAGGGTACAAACCTTGAGAGGGAGGAGACAAATGGTGTAATTATTTTGCTCCTTTAGCCCTACAACCTACATAATATCTAAAGCTCTTGATCTTGAAAAATATCTTCACCTAGAATTAGTCTTTCATTGATATATATTTATAAGAAATTTCTTAACTATTTTTGTTGGCACACTTTCACTAATTAACTAAACGACTTTTATAGTTGGAATTTGGAGACATTATTTGAGCAACATTGTTATTCCTTTTTGTTGAAGGTGGATTTTTTTATGCATAAATGGATTTATTACCATTAAAAAAAAAACTAAAATATTTAGACTAATTTTCATGTTAAACAACTTAAACATACTATTCATAAACATATCTATTGGATTTTGGCAAAATTGAAGAAAAAGCTGCGTTGAAAATGACAACTTCATTTATTTATTAGACTAGGCTCTCATTGTTTAAAATGAAATATTAGGTATATAAATGGATTCAACACCATAAAAAATTCATGATGTACTCAAACTTTGAGAATTAAATAACCTAAAATTATGATTCTTAAAAATTTCTACTATATTGTGAGTAAAATCTAGAAGAAAAATATTGGAGAAACAACCATTTAATCTACTAGCTAGACTACATGGTTTTAGCTATTCATCCAAGTCTTATGAAAACACAATGTTTTCTTTAATCATAAAAGATAACCATTATAATTTAACGAGACGTTTTATTCATGAAAATACACACACACACACACATAAATTAATTTGATATTTTAAAAATATAATTTTATGGTAATTAATTAATTTAAAATATCATAATTTAAATATTTTAAAATGGTGTACTCTAATGGTGAATCTAATAGTATAATTTCAAGTAAAATTATATTTTGTTGTTTTAAAATAGATTTTTCAATGTGTGAATGGATTATGCAAGTGAGAAATTCTTGGAACACTTGGATACTATAGATTAAAATACTTAAACTCAAGGTTTAAGAAATATCTCTCAAACTGTGATAAAAATTAATCAGAAAAAATGCAAAAAGAAATCATTTAATCTATTGTATAAACTAAGCTTCTAAAAAGTACTAGAACAAAAAAGAAAAGAAAAGATCATTTAAGTGCACATTTATGAGGCCTTTTCTTTCATTATTATTTATTGAAAGTTTAATATACAACCATTAACCGTTAATAAATTGTATAATTTATATTTATAGATTAAATTATTTTTTATAGAAATTAATATATTATTATTAATTATTAATAAATATTAAAATATTATAAAATTTCAATTTCAATATTTCATTTAAAATAATATAAATATTATTAAAATAAACTTAAATTCTGCAAATTAAAATATTTTGTTATTAATCTCAATATTTTAACATTCAATATTAGAATTCAAATTCCACATTCCCAATGTCCTCCCAAATGTAATGGCCTAAATATTTTATGTTTTGGAATTGATAATAGAAATTTTGTAAAATATTTTTCAGTCAAATTATATTTTATTTTATTTAAAATATGTTTTCTAATATGGATTCTACTACTTGAGACCTTTAGATTGTGCAAATTTCAGAGATGAAATTAGAGATTCCAACAAATTCCTACATGATTATGGACAAATCTGACACAAAAATATGTTTAAAAAACTTTCGAACGGTATAACAATTAAAATACAACAATATAATGATCCATACCCTTAGATTAATAAAATTTAACCTTCCATGCCTTAAACATCTAGAAATATCTCCATATATAATATATCATGACTAAGTTGAATATTTACTTTTCAAACATAACATCTTTAAATATTAATAGTTTATATATAAATATATATATTGTTAGGTAATAACATCTTTAAATATTAATAGTTTATATATACTATAGTATATATTTTAGGTCTATATATTTACTCGTTCAGGTTTGTGACACCCCTTGGGTCGTCAAAAAATATCTAACTTGGCATGAGTAACCATCATCCATGGGCTTAGAAACTGTCAAAATAATTTATCCTTTATTATTTTTTAAAAGAAATATTATTTGAAATGGAAATCAACTTTTAATTCTCTATTTTCGATTCCCTCTTAAAATATCTTTTAATGCTCCACTAGTGTCCTTCAACAAACTTTGAAAATTCTCTCTATTGACTCCCAATAAGTTATAATTTTATTATTACTTTTATCATATAAGAGGTAGTAAAAAAAATTGATATACTTTTAAAAATACTAATAATAATTATTAATGCAAATTTCTTAATTATTATTTGAGTAATAAAATTATTTATTCTAATTTACAAACAACATAGTTTCCCACCCACCTACCTAAAATCATGAATTCACAATTACAAACTAACTCCACAATCACATAGATACTAATAACCAAAAAAATTAACCAGTTATTTATAAATATTAACAATAATTATATAGTATATTTTGATAATAATAATTAATTAATATTTAATTATCAATAATTAAAAACGAAGCTGAATCGTGGTTTTTTTACCTATAATAATCAAACAAATTACATCATTTCATTTCACCATACAGCCCCCAAAAAAAAAATTAATTTTTCTTTAATTAGTAACCCAGGGTAAGCCCAACATCGGGACTCAAAATACTTGTTACCAATATTAAACGAAACTCAACACGCCCCATCCTCACTGGAATAAAATTTGACTCTGTCTACCTTGAGCATCGAGACTCTAACCCTATATACCGGCGTTGAGAATCCTTGCTCTCATTGCCCCAAATCCGAAAATGACGTGTGTAACAAGTAACGGACAATTAGTTAACAAGTAACGGAAAATGACGTGTGTATGTATAATCACATGTAAGAGACGCTCTGACCATACATTCTCCACGATTCTGTTTCGAAGAGAAGTAGCGGCGTATTCTATCGGAGAGCGCACTTTCTGAATCTTCCCCTAGGTCTTTCTTTGTTATTACATAGAATTTATACGCTGCACATTCCTGGAAGAGCTAGCCCAGCGATTCGAACACGGATCGTGGAGTTACGCTTTCAGCTTCTCTGGTGTAGATATGCCGGACAGTGGAGACATGTCGCACGCTGCGAACATTACGGGAGGAGGACTAAGGGAATACGTAGGTGTGACGCGTCCTACGGGACGGTGGCTTTCTAGGGTTACCAACGGAAGGAATCCCGACAGAACGAAATACCGGGTCCATCTGGGAACGTTTCCGACAGCAGAAATGGCTGCCATTGCGTTCGACGCAGCGGTCTTGTTCTTAAGGGGAGATTCACCTGCTAATAATTTCAACTTTCCAGAGTACTCTTCTCACATAAAAAACATCAAGTATGTAGCGTGGAAGGCCGCAAAAGAGTTAGCCCCTCTCACCGATTCGATCAGCGACGTCTACAGCGCAAGCGACGTCTACAGCGCAAGCGTATTAGAGGTTTTTGCTGCCATGCCAGATGTCAACTGTACTGCTGCTTCAGTGTCGTCGGTCTCTTCCGCAATAGGTATGCAATGCCACTTTTTTTTTGGGTTCTCCTCATCTGTTCAAGATGTTATAAAAATAGTTTTGAATTACTATTTTATATCATATAAATATAACTATTTCAATGTAATGAATAACTGGTTGAGGAGGCCCGGTATCATCCCAGGTGTCTTTAATGACTATTTCAGATGTCTTTAATGACTTACATGCTCCTTAGATCTCTACTCCTCAAACCACACATCAACCCTGAAAAATCAAAACCATTTAAATACAATGTATGTTTTATTTTTTTGTTTTAAAGTAAAATAAATTTTAATAGTTTTAACCCTAATTTATCAACATAAATAGGTATTAAATCAATACCTAAGTCTGACCCAGCTCTTTAAATTGATACCTGTAGATATTCCGGAGTCCAGCGGTAAAGCTGACTTCCCGGCAGTACCAGTGCAAGGAAAGCAACGAATGAAGGTCTCTACCCATGCTGCAAGTAACATTAAAGCTGCTATCTTACCAACAAAGATACATGATGATCAACCAGAGGCTATGAATAAAACTAGTGAGCAGATTCACCATGGGCAACCAAGCATTAATACGTCAGGCGCAGAAGATGGTACATTTCCAACTTCAAATGCTAATTATATGCCGAAAAAGGTGGATAGTTTCAGTGAGTTAATCGACGTAGAGAAAGATGATTCCATGGACTATGGGATATTGATGGACTATGGGATTCCACTGAGGCACTCGCCAGAGTGTGTCCTCCTCAGACCCGTCCCCGGGGCAAATACCCACCCAGACTATCTCTGGAAACAACAGTAGTTGAGGCAATGAACGTAAACCGAGGACATCAAGCAAACTGGAAAACAGTCTAGAGGATACTCGGTTGAAGATTGTTGAGTTGATTTCCATATTAACTAGAGGGCCATGTCTAAACAAAAAGTGAACGTAAACCGAGGACATCAAGCAAACTGGAAAACAGTTTAGAGGATACTCGGTTGAAGATTGTTGAGTTGATTTCCATATTAACTAGAGGGCCATGTCTAAACAAAAAGTTGACTATGGGAGGGTTTTCTTTAGGAAAAATTGTGGATTAGTTCAATTATGGGATTATGGGAGGATTTTCTTCAGCAAAAATTATGCATTAGTTCAATTACGGGAGGGTTTTTCCATATGGATTCGTTCAATATCACTTTGTTATAATTCATACGTTTGTTTT
>APFE030807435.1:0-10253 GCA_000404065.3 Pinus taeda
AAAGGTACAAAGAGAGGCCGATAGATTTATGAAGTTGGAATTGTTGAATTTTTATAAAAGGTTGGGCCACCTTCTCAACTGCTATTGATATTGTACAGTTTATTGCAAAGCAGCATGTCAAAGCAGAAATACTTAAAGAAAACCACAAGACTTTCTATTCATTCACATGCAGTTAAAAATGTTGACATGATTGAAACAAAAAAGAAGAGAATTTGAAAATTTCATGTAAATGTATTCTAATTTAAAAACAAACAACTAACCACTCTATAAATGTCATTGCAGAAGCCCATGTAAGGTATACATATTCCTATAATACATTTTTTAAAACAAAAAAGAAAGATAACTTAACGTGAGTAGCATAACATCTGGCATTCCATGAACAATAAAAACAACACTCAAAAGGCCAAATCTATGTAAACTGAGTTTTTTATTAAAAGTGTAGGTACATAAACACTTATGACACTCCATAACTATGCATCATGTCTGGTGGAACATACTAGACTTATTACACTTGAATACTTCAAAATATTTTACTTGGTATTGTGTGTTTATTACAAGCAAATATACAGGAGATAGGTACATGCTTTGCAATGTATTTTTTGAAATTTTACATATGGTCTACACATAGAGACATGTTTGGTAGGTAATAACTAAACATATATACAATGAAAGTATTCTTTGCCTTCTATACAGATGTACAATAAGAGCATTCTATTACATATAGATGTAATTGACAATGAGAAGCTAATCATATATGCATGATGGGGCATGGCATAGGCAACAGAGTTGTTCCTGCAATTGACGCTGCATTTTCCTGTGTGTGTCACTTTCATGGATGTGAATTGTTATCTTAAGTATTTCTTTTACCTTCTTTAACAATTCAATGGTTGGACGCAAACGGTAAAGAGGCAATGTTTGTTGGGGCAGGATGCTGAATTTCTTGGCAATACTCATACAACAATCATAAATAGCCTGTATTCATACCTATTTCAATCAAAAAACAGAACATTGTAAGTGACAATGGATGTGTTTGACGAAAGCATGTTTTTTAAAGCGCTGAAGTAAAATAAATAATTTTTTTAAAAAATTTCTAAATTGAAGCGAATGCTAGACCTTGCTGTTCTTGGTGGGAAATATTTTGTTTGAATATTTGAAATAAAATAAACGATTTCAAACTAATATAAAATCATATGAGGTTAAATGTAATAGAAAGCAAATGTATGTGAAATTTGGTTATTGCAACAAGTGGTGTTTACCATGTGGGTAATTCTGCAAAACAGGTTGTACGATTGGCTAGAGTATATTCTCCTGCATAGATTTTGATGCAAGCAATGATTCCTCTTGTTGTCTACGCTTAAGATATGGATTCTCGTGCATTTGTGCAATTCGTGAGAATGGGAATGCTGGATTGATTTGAATGTCTGCCAATGACCGCACTCTTGAAATCGCAGTGAACGTTAGCCCTTGTCGTTCTTTGGTGCCGATGTCTACTGTTGCTTTGTCTAATGTCATTCCTTGTGACTTGTGTATCGTTAAAGCCCATGCCATTTGAAGTGGTATTTGACGGCGTGCACCCCTTGTGATGGGAGAAATGGGTACATATGTTGGGTGTGAAATGTCCCATGGTGTTCCTTTGTATTGTATAAAGTCGACAACCACGAAGGATGGTAATTCTGGGGGCTTTGAACCAATAGAATAAAATATTGAGATGACCTTCCCAAGTGCGCCATTGATGAGGCCTACATGTACCCATAAGTTGCTAGTGAGCATAACCTTTTGTTCATTGCATAAGAGAACTTTTGCAGGCAAATGCTCATCTTCTGTTGTAGTAGGAGTTTTCTGCCTTTGTTGTTCTGCAGAGCAAACCGCTACTGGGATGTTCAATTTTTTAAGCATTTTCTTATTATGCAAAACAACTGAGTTGTTTATTGCATATAGGTGCATGGATTCTTCAAATGTGCGTTGCTCTTCATGTGTAAGAGACGAACTTGTTCTTGACATTAGGTGTTGCCAATCTTCAAGTGTAGATATTCCATTTCTGAGATTTGTGAGTATTTGCCGGAAAGCAATTTGGGACGGGCTATCTCCTTGTTGACGAAAAACAGTTGAAAGTGTTATGAATATGTCGAAGCTGCGCCAAAGTGCAGTGCCATGCGATGTCCCAGCATATAAAGGAATGTCTTTTACGGGTGGTAGCTGGCCTAAATCTCCAACAAGGATAATTGAGCGATTACCAAATGGTGCATTTCGATGAAGAGGGAATGCCTCTCTTAGACGATCGTCAATGCGAGTAAGCATTTTTGGACCAATGAAGCTCATTTCATCAATGAGAATGTACTCTACATGACGGAGTTTCTCTTGCAGTTGTAGGAGTGGTTGGCCTTCAAGAGGATGCATTGTTTGGATAGGGATATGAAGGGCGGAGTGAATTGTGAGGGCATTTATGTTGAAAGCTGCAACGCCTGTTGGTGCAAGTAACAACAAAGGGTTTTTGTTTGCTGGTGAGTTTTCAGAAAATGCATGGTGTAGACATTTAATCAAATGGGATTTTCCTGTCCCAGCTGTTCCTTGTATGATGATTTTGCGTGGGGGTTTTGGTGAAGGGGTTTTAAAGTGTGAAAAAATAGTGGTGAAGGCTATGTTTTGGGTAGCAGATAATGTGTGATCTTGGGGAAGGTTGGAAAAAGAATGATGTTGGTTTTGAATCATTGAGCGGTTGAATTCAACGAAATTTATGGCAGTTTCTTGCAAGTGGGGAGGGATAGTATTATGTGACCAATTGTGGTTGGCATCGAAGTCACGGTAGCCAATCATGTCAAGGTCATCAACTGCAATATTGTAACCTGGATGAAGCTGAAAGAGGATTTGTCATTCATTCATCTGCATGGAATCAGGAGGGATGTCGGGGGTAGTTTGATCTTCAGTATGTGGGGTTTGTGGGTTTTCAATTTCACGGTGGACATGCCATGGTGTATATGTACCCTTTATTTGTTCCCAGTGTGCAATAATTTCCGCATCAGTTGAACCAATATCATTGGGGAGTGTTCGGAAGGGGAAATACAATAGTAATTCACTCCAGCAAAATGTGGCGTAAGAAGGATCATCAGAGGAAGGAATGACATCGTAACGGGGCAATACATGTACAATCATTGGTGGGAATATGTGTTTCCATTGATTTTTTTTTTCCGCTGGGAAGAATATGACCATGAGCGTGAAGCTTCAAGGAGGGGTAGTGATTCCAATGAGACAGGCCTATTCATGTATGCAAGGATAAAGTTTGGTGTCAAAACAGCGTTATCAGTATCTTGTGAAACACGTTTGAAAACAGTCTTGTTGACATTCAAAGACCGAAATGTACGGCTGCTGAGAGAAAGAGGTAGCTTTTGCAACATATGGCATATTTCTTGTGCTCCAATGTCTCTATCTGCAATGGTTTCTGTAAGGAGTTTTCGGATAACGGCAACAGTAGGTGCTTCTGGAATGGCGCTTTGTGATAGCCGTGATAGCATTTGACGGTAGCTCTCAGATCTTGTTTCTGATTTTGCTGCATATTTTGAAATATATTTTAACACAGCATGGCGAGAAAGCACTGGTTGGCAATCAACATTTGCTCTCCAAATAGAGAGTAGATCGGCATTGTGAATATTCAATCTTTCATCATTGCGTGCAGGGACATAGGTTTTACGACCTTTATCATCAATGAAAAGTGAAGATGTGGACTTCAACTCCCACGGTACTCCATACCGGCAGCTAAGTACATTGTCTTTCTTGTGAAGACAAGAAGATTCATGACACTTTGTATGACGTTGAATGTAGTTGACAAGCTCTGTATAGTCTTCAAACTGATTGGATGTGAATATTGATGCTGTGTCAAGAAGACATGGGTTATGAATTGTTGATTGGTGATGCGGAATATTTCGGTGTTCTGCTTGACGTGGATTCCAGGCTGTTACGTAGTGGTCGAAATATTTCTGTGCATTAGCAATTTCTAATGCATTGTTCCAGTCAATTGTGTCCATGTTTGGTGCATTTTGTAGCTAGAGGAAGCCATGAATGTGTGCAGATCCTCTATGTTGCCATTCATATCTGAATATAATATGAAGGAAAAATCTTATTAAAACATATATATGCAATGTAGAAAATTAATGTAGAAGGAAATGGATATTAGAAAATACCTGCACCAATAGTCTACTGCATGGAGGCCTTTTTGCAGGATTTCTTCGAGAAAAATTGTAAATCTGCAATGCATATATTGGGCTGTTAGATGTGGGTTCTTAATTATGTTTTGGATTTTCCATTGGAAGTGGTTGACTGAATTGGAAGGAACACTGTCAGGCATGATCATGTGCAAGTCATGCCATTTAGTATCAGCTGCACTGAGAGTGAAAAAGAATGTCGGACTTCCTACTTGCGTGATCATGTCAATCAGCTCAGATCGTCGTCTATTCCAGAAGGACCGTGTTCCCCGTAGTGCTGAACCGAACCGCATTATTTGCTCTGGCAATCTTGAATCTGGAGAGTCACGAAGACACTTTCGTAGGTCTGAAACCGTTGTTGGCAAGTTGTTCTCAATGTACTTTTTCACAAAAACACTAGCAATAGTTTGGCTACGATGGCGCATTAGAATTTTATAAAGATAATAGCGGAATCTTGGGTGTTGGCCAAATCGGTTATCATGGTAGTGCAGCAAGTGTAAAGCATATTCATGCATCTCAACTTTTGTAAGTCTTGGTTGCATGATCATGGCAATGCCTGTAGGGAAGAGTGTGGGGAATGCCATGGCAAAGAGGCCTATGGTGTTGTATTCATTCATAGCTATTAAAGATATTGGAGGCCAATCGATAGAGCTTGTTGAATTTGAATGGGTCAAGTGCAAATAATTACAAATGTGCTCAAGCTCAGTACTTGAATTTGGGAGTCTTAGAACGAAAGAAGAGGGTTGGATTTCTAATGGAGGTAGCATGACATTAGTATCATAAGTAGAATCAATATTGGTTTGATGGGGTTCAAAAGAGGAGGTGGTTACATTATGGAGAAGAGAAGAAATATCGGTAGGGTGATCTGGTAGTGCAGAAATAGCAGATGAATTGAATTGAACATCACAGTAGTAAGGGTCATTTTTTGTTTTGTATTCAAGGGCTGCAAGGACACGTGATTTGCAAACGAAGAATTCATAAGCCTTTTCAGATGGATTTTTCCTTTTCACAATGAGGATGTCTAAGTCAGAAATCATTCGGGGTAAGTATTTGGCAATAGTGGTGATGTCTTGATGGAAGCTAATTGTATGGCCACTATATTTGTATTGACCACCACGAGCATGAGTGACTTGTAGAATGGGGTTTACACGTGCAATGAGCATTTCTTCAACTTGTGTTAACTGTTGAAGGACATAGGGTTGTTCACCAGGGTCCATGTTGTTTAGTTCAGAAAAACGATTGGTAGATTTAGATGATGCACAACGAAAGCAAGAAAGTCTACCGTGTAAAAGCTTTGTTTTCATTCCTGGGTATGCTTCTTTGCATATTGTGCAAACATGCATGCTAGAAAGTTCATCAATCCTTTCTCGAAAGCGACGGTGTTCTTCATTAAGGGGAGGGTTATATTGGATTTGATGAAGGTGAGATGGGTTGGTTTGTATAGTTGGGAGAGCATTAGAGGTGGGAAGGGATGTAGAGGAAGTAGTAGGGTTGTTACAGTTTTTATAAAGTAGTCGCCACCGTGCATTTATTGTATCCTTTTGCTGTGCATAAAGAAGACGTCGCCGCTCGCGTTTGTCCGCATCTTGATTGTTTTCTGGCATATCTAAACAAGTACAAACAATTAGTGTTAATTTCCATAAACAAGTGTTGCATGTTTGGAGAATGTATTACAAGTTTTAGAAATATTTTTTTCTATTTCAACATCAGTGAATGTAGGTAGATTAGGTAGAAGGAAAAACATGCAATTAGGAGTACTATAAAATCATATGTTATTCTGGCATCTATTATTGAGAGGAGAGGAGAAAGATAACCAAGATTTTGCTACCTCCTTCTTCTTCTCTTTTTAACAAGTTTGAACGATAGCATGAATAGATTAGCAAGCAAGAGATCAATGTATAGACAAGTAAACAACGAATGGGAAAATTATGTAGTAAGTATTTACAAATGTTGATATCTATATTATGTAAAATGAAAAGTGGTAAACATACATATTTTTGAATAATTGGAAGAGAGTATTTGCAGCAACAGTGTGCATCACAATAACATGGGTGTAATTTACAACAATATGAAACAATGAGTTGTGCAGAAATGTTTGTTTATGTAAAAACAGTAGTGTTTGAAGAGACCATAAAAAACTTTTCAAAGGCGGCGAACAACAGGCCGTTTTGAAGTGGACATTGCTTGAATGTCATTGAGGACTTATTTGCATGCGGAGGCATATTGAATTTCTTCTGAATTTATCAGTATTGGTTGCAAGCGTTGAACACCATTGAATTAATCTGCTTTAATGGAAAGTGTTAGCAAAAAGCGGTGTCCTGAAATTCGGCCACAAATTTCCTGCAGATCAGTTGGTTCGATAGAAAGAAGGAATAGGTCTTTTGCGGTGATGCCCATGAGCTCATTTCCTGCATCATTGAAAGCTGTGACATTCTGCAGGTGCCCGGTGTGGTCATGTAGCTCAATTTTAAGTTTGTAACGGTAGTCACAATCTGGGAAGTCGCCGTTGCATTTTGAACAATGCCAAAGATTGTTAGAATGATCCACAACCTTCTTCATGCATTGTTTGCCATTGAAATCTAATGGACATGCTAGAAAGTAGAAGTCGTCCATGTGAAGAGAAGTTATTGTTGCACGAACTGAAACCCATATTGCTTTATCGGAGGTTTGCATGCCAGCAATTTCATGAAACGTCTTTCGTGGTAGGGCACGTTTCGAAGCAACACCATAGTTTCTACTCAAAGATGGAGAAGAAGAGCTATAACCTGTTTCACGGAACCATGCATGTAGTTGATGAGTTTCTTCAACTTGTGGATTTATGATGAGAGTGCTTGTTGATATCGTCCCTATTGTGGTGCCATTAAATTCAGAGACACGACCTCCTTTGATTGCAAGGATTGGTGGGTTGTCTAAAGAGTAGAATTCAGCAAGGTTTTGTCCTATAGAGTCACAATGGTCTCCCCATAATGTTACATCAATGCTAAAACCCGACTTGTCTTTTAATATGAGTGTTCTCCTTAATGTTTCACTTCCGTCTTTTGGTCGAATTGTTGATGCAGGTGAGGTGGAAGTAACAACACCAATGACATCCACATTCGTATTTGGACTTGCACTTTTTATTTTAGCAATAGTCTTGAAGTGAAAGCTCTGGTAAGGAAACGTTGGATCATCTATGGGGCATGGATTGATAGTGGAAGCAGCAAACAAGTAAATTTCCCATTTGTTCTTGAGGTGGTTGTAGTTTGGATTTTCTTCTTTGATGGTGCCATTTGAAACAATGTATAGCTGCCAAACTTGAATTAGACTGTAAAGAGATTCAGCCAATTCAGCAAATGCAGAAAGGTGGATCTCTTCCTTATCACGATTGATAAGGTCAAACCCAAAAACTTTTCCTGACCCTCGCACATTGTTGTAAGTCTTCAATGATGTTTTTGCAGATGCTCTACCTTGGATTGACCAATATTTTCGAGCAGGATTTAATGCCGTGAATGGAATTGTTATAGTTGTTGCCGTAATTGGTGGAGTAACTACAGAGGGCAAGGTATCTATTGTTGATGAAGAGCTAACTTGGGATGTAACTGCCTTTGAATGTAGCAGTGTTGATGACTCCTTCGTCAATGATGCTGAATGCATCACAACTTCAAGCTCAACAACTCGGATGGACCTTATGTAAACAAACGAGAAATGAATTAATGAAGATTTTTTTTTTCTATGTAATGCAGGAAGCGTATAGAAGAAAAAAATAGAAAAGGGTAAATGCAAAAGTTGGGCCTTACGAGGAGGTTTGAAGCACCGTGCAAGCTGCTTTTTTAAGCCGAATTATTGAGCCAATTTGAATGTCTTCAGATGCAACTTGTTGGTTATATGTTGATGGTAGCAAAGTCTTGTGTTGATGTTTTCCATCAGATAGAGTAATCCAAAAGTGTGAGGGTGTTGTTTTTGTTGATGTAATAGAACCAATATCGATTATCTGGAGTAGTGGTTGAATATCAGTGGAACCATTCAGCAGCAGAGGAATGGCATTTGTAGTCAATGTTGGCTCCATAATATTAATAGAGGGATTCTATTTCTGTGATAGTAGTACCTGGAATTCATCAAATCACCACAGCACAAAAGTCATGTAAAGAATAATGTGATGTGAATGAGGGAACTAATATAGCAAGGCTAACTTTCGATGGTGAAACAATAATAAGGGAAGAAGGTTTGAGAGTAAATTGTCATTCACAACACTATTAAAGATGAGATGACCTTGTAGGTGTTGCCAGTTAAGGTTAGCTTAGGTGGAAGTACTAGTGCATCAAAAGGTCCATGTGATATTAATTTGGACTCATATGTTTTTTCAATAGTAACATCTATTGATTCCATCAATTCTGAGAAGATTTCAAACGGAAATCTCTTGCAGCCTTGCAAGTGAAACTAGGAATGGAATTATTCTGCAGGAAGAACAGGGGATTTCATATTAGCCGTTGTTGAATCAAATAAACAAATTTTTGGCTGTCCACATAGACACCGTGTGCAATTTAGGAGACTGATTCTTCGAAGATGAAGAAACCAAGTCAGTGGATCTGGGAAGATTATCCACAGTGAGTGGAGGAAGTCCTAACAACCATCTGGATTGACGGTGAGGGTTAGATGTAGTCACAATGACTAGTATATTTTACCAGATAAATTTTAAGGTGATATTCTTTAAGTTCCAAAAATGATAGCACTCGGGTACTTAAAAAGAAAAAATACACTAAAAATGACAATCAGCAAACAAAGTGAAAGTACCTCGTCTGATAAACACCAATTACTGGAGATGAAACCCGGTCTCTCAATGAGTAACAGAGAAGGATGGCCAAATGTATGGTTACGGTTACTTTTGAGCTTCGCCCGAACCTCAGATTGAGGGGCCAAGTACTCTCGTGAAGACGAGCACCCTCCCAAAAAATGAAGACAAAGTAGGTCTGTCCGTTTGAGGTACCAGGACAGCCCGTCCGAGTCACCTTAGGTAAGTAGCTAGAAGTATTGGCCACTAGAGATACCTCAAATCACAAACATTACCAATGGGGACATAGTCGTAGACAGCACGCTGTGTGGGCAGGATACCTGAGTCCTCGACTCAGTTCTAAAATCCTCGAAGGGACCCCCGTTACACAGAATGCCCAAAGGAGTTGTGAAAGAAGGCGGGCTACCTTCGATTACAATCCAATGTTGTCTCGTATTTCGCTCCATTGTGAGTGGAGTGGTCCTGGTAATATGAGTGCAGAAGGATTTTTCACTCTTTAACGACACTAGTTTGATTTTCAACCTTGGGTAGTTGACTCACTCTCTTATCCCAATGTCCTAATCTATCTAATGTTGGTTTGCTCTAAAAAAGAGTATCTGATTGATTTTAGTGGAAATTTTAGTGTACTTTCTTATTTGTCTTCGGAGGGGGTGTTGACGTATGAATATGATGAGACTCTCGACTCAATAAACCGTGCAGAACAATGCTGTACAAAAAATATTTCAATTTCTTATGCAAACAAATCTTATTCTACACATGTATTATTTCACACATTCATGTATTCATCAGTGCATATAAAGTCATTCAACACTTTGCATAGACAAAAGTTCCTTTTCTCAATATTCCCTAACAATTATTGAACCAAAACAAAGTAGCCTACAACTATTTTGACAGAAGGAGATATATAGTTTAGCAGCTAAATACAGTTTATACAGTTTACCTGAAGAATGCATGGCTCTAAACTTAAGTTCTTTATCCTTCCCATTTTCCATGTTCAAAGGGACGCTCTTATGTATTAATATGCAAAGTAAGGCTAAAAAACTTTTAATACTTTTCTTTTACAAACCCACTTCTCTATATAAATCTTAAATAACTTTTTATACATTTTCTTTTCTACAAACCCACTTCCCTATATAAATCTTAAATAATTTTTTATAGATGAAAATAAGTACTTATCTCTGAAATCGTTAAAGGAAAAGTGGAAAACCACTATATTATTTATTTAAATTTGAGTTATCTTAATTAAATTACTAAGTGAAAATCCTTTTTTCTAAAATAAAACTAATTAT
>APFE030807453.1:0-13405 GCA_000404065.3 Pinus taeda
TTGGGATGGGCAAGCATTGTCACTAGCAACCAGATTGGTTCCTGGGTTGGGAAACGGATCAGTCAATACTGCTGAGGTTTTTGAACTCTTAGAAAGTTTGTTGACTTCAGCTTTATGAGGACATTCTCTCATACAATGATCCTCATCGCATATCTGACACCCTGCAGGGGGCTTCCTTTGCCTAGAAGGGTTTACAGAAGGTTTCTCATGAGATGACTTATCCTGTTTCTTCTTTTTCCCTTTGTTTTTCTTCTTGCCCCCTGGTTGCTTCGGTTCTTTTCCTTTGTCAGTTGACATGACATTTACCTCCGAGGCGAGAAGTTCTTCATTTGCATTTTGATCAGAAATCTTACAGGATTTCTTATTTGTAGCCTTTGTCAATTTCATACTTGTCGTACCTATCATGCCATCGCCGGCATGAGAGACATTGTTTGATTTAGGAGGAGGAATAGAAAATTCTGGTCTAGGAGCATCAAGGATTTTGTCATAGAGCGTGCCAGACTAAGTATAGATCAAGTCTAGATATTGCGCACGAGCAATGACTTGCTCTTCAGTGACGACCCCTCCCATTGCCACATCTTCTGTTATAGAAGATAGCAATGACTTAATAAACCATTCAACTAACAGCTGATCAGGAACATATGTTTTTACCATTCTACGACGATGCCACCACTCATGGATATGATCAGATATATGAGTGGCTGTTGTCTGTTTGAAATTGGTAAGCAACTCTGTTCCTATTTCGTACCTTATAGGTAATTGAAAATGGGTTAAAAAGGTTGTGGCAAGGGTGCTGAAGTTATCAAGTGAAGCTCTAGGCAATTCAATGTACCATTTTGCTGCCGGACCAGTTAACGTTCGCCGAAAACGGCAACGCCTAATTGAATCATCACTTAGAGTGTTGAATGAACACCAGAGATGAAAGGTCATCACATGATTCGACGGGTCTTCACCCGGATTTCCATTAAATTTAGGAATATTTGATGGAAGTTTATGAGGAATCACCGGCCACCAAGGGGCATAAGCAATTGGATCGTTTGTTAGCCGATTTAGATCCGGTAACTCTAAAGTCACCACGAAGGGCAACTGTTGATTCAGGTTCGGCGAAGCAGATCCAGGATAGGATGGTATCGCCTGAGCAGTGGGTCTTTGCATACCAGCATAATGCATTTGATGCTGATAACTTTGGTAAGGTTGATGAGCATAACCATTATAAAATGATTGATGTTGACCGTTTTGAATATATGGTTGCCCATTACTTACAAAGATTTGTTGCTCATATCCTTGGTAGGCTTGTTGGAATTGCGGTTGTTGATATTGCACCAGCCATGGTTGTGAAACCATGTGCTGTTGTCCAATACTGGCCATTTGACCAATATGAGGGGTAATAGTACCCGTTTGAACCTGGGTCACTCCTATTAGGGAGCCACTAATCGGTGATTGCGGCTGTGTCGAGGAGACAGGAGGCTGTTGTATTGCAACCTAAGAAACTTGAGGTTGGCATACAAAAGGAAACGCTTGTACTTGCAACATTGTCACAATGGCTGGTGTAGTGGGGATATTCGACACAGGTAAACTTTGTTGCATTAAGTATACAACTCTTGGTTGTTGAGGTAGTATTGGCACCCAACCGCTGGATGTAATTCTAGCATGACCCGAATTCTGTTGCGAACTCCCATATGGTTGTTCTCTCGAAGGAAACAATGAAAGGGTATACTGCCCCCCATATGGTGGCAATCCAATGCTCAAAGGAATGATTGGCCTCTGGGGACAGGACTGCCCAAATTGATACTGTTGCGAAGGATCAATTTGTTGAGACTCAACATTAGAGATTCTAGATATTATTCCGGACGAACAAACAGGAACAAACCATACTATAGAAATAGTCCCTGGATGGACTTCATCTAGCAGTTGAGAGCTAGTTGGGACAGATGGTATACCAACGAACATTGTTGGAGTAGAGGCAGGAGGTTCTGCTGCTGCTGCGTCAGATGACACAGTCCTAGATGTCGACGGTTGTTCAAACATGTCTAGTCTATCCAAGAGATTTCCTAGCGATTCTACAGGAACTTGCGATGAAGGGAGACTAACTTCTGACGAAGAAGGATATAGGGTGATACCGACTCCAAAATGCAATGGAGTACTGGACGAAGGATCTTCCACAATCTCTTCTATAGCAATCAAACCAGGTGGGAGAGGTAGACCGTTAGGTCCGTAAAATATTTCTGGTGCCGAAGAAGGTATAGGTTCTGTAGCAACAAATGTTTGGGGAATAACACCATCTGAATCAGCTGCAGATGGAGCCAGTTCAGGATTAGAAGTGTTTACCGTCACACTAGGATCAGTTCTAATGTCCTCTTGTGGCTGCGGAATTTCTTCTATAGAGGTAGGGATACCAGAAATGGTTGGAGTAACCGGAGTCTTTGAGGATGTTAGAACACTTGTTCCAACCAAACCAGGGGACTTTGATCTGGTTAAACGAGTTCGCGTTGTCTGAAATAGTTTCGTGTCCGGAGTCAAAGACGGTTGACTCGTAAGTCTCCGCGAACAACGGGGTTTCGATTTACTTTTTTCCATGATTGCAGATTACTTGATCAACTGAATATAAAGGGGAAATGATTCCGAATTTAATGAATTTTAGACGCTTTGACACAACTAACTTTTTCAATTTTTAAGAGTCAAGAAAAAGCTAAATATGATTCTAGTTGCCTTTGATTTTTAATGAGCTTGAAGTGACAAGTACTCAGATGGACCTTTTCCTATAAGGAGTCTGAAAAGGAATGAAAGAGACTACTCTGGAAATCTAGACAGATGGATTACCAAACCAATCGCAAAACTGCAGAATAATTTTTACGGTACAACAATCAATCTTCCCAAATGTTGTGTTCAGTGCATTGCGATCGATAGGGCGGCAGACACAACTTCCTAAGGATAAAGGATGTAGCCTATTGTGGTCTCCGAATATATACTCGACAATATGTGGGAGCACAAGTCCGTAATGGCACTTGTCATCTCAAAGAGGAGGAATCACCCAACCTACGATGAAAGCGATAGTTACCAGGCTTTACGACGCCAGAATACGTCTCTAGCCTAGACTTCTAAATGTTGTGAGTTAGGTTCCAAAGCGTTTTTATGTTCATTGAATTTATTTTACAGTTGATCTTTCTTAAGAAGTTTGCCTTTCAGGTTCACCGCGTGATGTAGATATACAATTCCTAAAATGCAATCTAAGATGATAAATAATCGTTTAATCTTCTTTTGCAATGAAAATCCTAGCTACTAAGGAAAGAGAAATGAGATTCTTTTCAACATAGAGCAGAGAGCACACACTAGATGCACTGTCCTAAATCAAACCAAGAAGCAGTGTAAATGAAAATGCACATGCATGTATTTGTTTTCGCTTTCTTAATGTGTGATTGACAAAAAGAATGCTAAGTACAAATTTGAATTGTTTCAAGTGACAGTACTAATGATTTTCTTTTCAAAAAACAAAAGGAAGATAATAACGACACTTTGCGATTTTGAATTGAAAATTGCTTTCAACACTTGAAAAACTATTAATTGAAATCAAATACAAGAGGAACCGTGTAATTGGCCATCAAGAACAATAGGATTCTTTTCTTTGACTGAAAATGACACTTGCGACACTTTCAAATCAAAAGACGACAACTTGATTACGCTACTTGTTTGTAAAATAGGACTGTAAATGGCGAACAATACATAAAAACATTTACAGTTCTTTGTAATATGGAGGCTGAATCATGCAAAGGAAAGGAGTTTCCAGAGAGGTATACTGATCACAGACAGAAAAACTCTTGAATAAAGCTGAAGAGAGTGAACAAGAAACCAAAATCTGGAAGCAGAAGAGGTCTTATCTGATCATCGCACCTGTAACACAGGGAAAGTGTGATGCATCTCACTTACTACACACGGGAGGTGCGATGCATCCAGATTCCCAAGAGGAGAAGGTGCAATGGTCCAGGGACAAGACTTCAACTTGGTTCTGGGTCACACTTTGTAGCTTAGTTCAGGGGTTTAGGTCGTGCAAATGATAGTCAGTAAATGTAAATCACAGGGGCTGATCTAATGAGGCTACTTGAGCCACCACCAGGGCAATTAGGATGTTTGAGATAGACTGAAGCAACATTGATCTACTTTGCACTTGCATAGCAAATGCAGTTCGAAGGCTAGCTGGCTTGGCTTGAGGCTCTGTCTGTAAGTTTATAAAGCAAACAAATATAGACAAACAAACAAACTAGTCGCTCCCCGGTGGAGTCGCCATTTTGTTATCAGGAAATCTAGTGTCTATGCAAAGCTGCTAGGCGCACTAAGATGGGTAGCTATCTTAGAAACAAACAGATTAAAGTTACTTTCACTTTCCTTTACGAGAAGTAGATAGGAGAGGAGCAAAGAATACCAACCTCGATCTTTCGCTTGGTTCTCTGCTTATTCCTTCTCCCCTTTGACAGATGTTTGCCACTCTTCCCTTGACCACTCCGCTTCAAAGAGTACCTGTAAAGTCAAAGTAGCATAATACCTTCAAAGTGCAGATATCTACAGTCATAAACAATATAGGACCAGATATATATTGACCACATACATACATATATTAGCAAACATACAAGAATGTGGAGGAAAACTTGAATAACTTTATTGATATAGAGATTAGAAGAGAGGATTACGACCCATTGATCTAACCCAGCGTCATCCTCCCAGCATGAAAACCCTTCTTCACCTCATGAAAAGCTTGGATCACCCAACACTATGATATTCCACCAGAAAACCAACAACACTTCCTTACAAGATACCTTATTCCAGCCTCTGGATCTTTGAGATGAGGGATCCATATATAGATGATTGCAGGGGGGTGAGTCAGCTTCTGGGATTTTGATTAGTGTCCTCTCTTTGATAGTTCTTGATTCCACTTAGAGATTGATGGTCTCTTACTCATCCCTGGGCGAATTTAGAGAGGTAAGTGTCACAAGAGAAGTTTCTGGAAGATTCCATGATCATCCACCTTGCAAACTATCTCTGCCATTTGTCTACTCTCGCCCATCGCACCCTACAGAAGGGATTTCCAGTATGCATCACACTTTTTACACTTAGCAGGTGAGATGCATCACACCCTCTGCACTGAGCAGTCTGTATGGTCTAGTTTTGACCAGTTTTGAGCAGTTTTCTGTGGAGAACTTCTGGGAGATGATGTAATCAACTGACCTTGTTCCTTTAGGGCATGAAAAAACACTTTTAGGGACTGAGAAGCCCTTGGTTTATGGACATATTTGATTGGGGTTGTAGTGCCCAAATATGTCTATAACAAAGAGTGGAGCCACGACGAAGTGAAATTGTGATTAAGCGGATTTTAGAGTGAGCGAAATCTTGAGCGGAGGAATAGATCTAGATCGTCAGATCGACGGTGATCAGCAACTGCGGGGGATAGGAGTGTATGCATGTCTTGATCGTGGTTGAAGCCCCACACTAAATCCTAGCCGTCGATCTCATTTTTAAACGCTTACGTCATAGTCAACTACGAGGGTTAATCTATTTAGTAATTCGTGTGCTAGTTGAAGACCCGCAAGCCGTATATTTGATGACCTTGTATATCCAACGAATATCGGGTCATAAAGTGATAAGAGGTTAATCTCAGAACATACCCAAAAATTTATAGATTAAGGATTTATAAACCTTATCGGCTCCGTAAGGGCGGTTAAACATTGTACAAGATTCTCGTCCGATATCGCTACTGACTATTAGATCAAGCGTGCCTTGATCAAACAGTGGAGGATTGCCGATTAGTTTCGAATCACAATGTTTCATGAGTGGATGAACCTTGGCCTTAAGAAAATGCGATTTGCGATGTGCGATGCTCAGGTGTATCATCAACCATCAGATTGAAGGGTGAGATCAACGATGGAGATTGAAATCGATAAGGTTTGGGCCTAGGCGGACCCAAGAAGTTTATGGATGTAGGTTTAGTTTATTTGGGGTCCGGTTGTGCTTATCGCATATCGCATGCGAGAGGAGGAGCCTTAGGAATGAAACGAAGAGTAACATGTTGGTGTGATCCATGATATTGCGATGGATTTTTGTGAAGGAAACATCGGCCAGAGGAACGAGATCATTGCATAATAGAAAAATTAACCAATTGTTGTGGGTTAATAACCCACAGGTTTAGGGATGTGAAATGTTCCAGCTTTGCTGCATCAATAATATGGGGTTGAACCATCGTGGTGAAAAACTAGCACGAAGGTCAGCTCTACCATCATGTAATCTCTGAAATGGGAGCCATGGTCTATAACAATGGCTTGAGGTACGCCAAACTTGGAAATAACATGATTGATAAGGAATTGAGCCGCCGTTTTACTATCTGCAGAGTATGTAGGCATCGCTTTAGCCCATTTGGTGAAATAATCCATAGCAACAATAATATAACCACGCCCCCCGACCGAACAAGGGTTACATGTCATATAGTCGATGCCCCATGTGGCAAAAGGACCAATGGTAATGATGGGGTGTAGATGAGTGGGTGGGGCGCACATCTTGCGTTGGTAAATTTGGCATTCATGGCACTTGCGAACAACAATGATGCAGTCCTTAAAAATGTACGGCAAGAAATAACTAGCGCAAAGGATTTTTTGAGTAGTAGAATAGCCAGAGATATGACCACCACATGCCCCATAGTGGCAGTCATTGAGAACTCTCTCAACCTCCTCGAGAGTAAGGTATTGATGAAGAACTGAATCGACACTGACACGGTATAAGTATCAGCAATAATATGGTAGGGTTGGGAGTGATGCTGAATCCGTGGGCGATCAACCTTTGTCAACATGGATGTCTGGAGATACACAGTGATATCACCGTACCACGGGTCAAGGCTGATGATTAGGAAAAGAGTCTCATATGGGAGTTGTTCATCTGCACTAATAGGGAGATACATAGAAGGAAGGGAACAAATCAACTCGGTGAAAACTAGTGACTTCTTAGATTTGGCAGTAAAAAATACCAAATCGAATTCTTACAGGATGAAAATCCATTTAGAATAATTGCCCCCCAGCAACTGACGAGTCAAGATGTAGGTCATGGGGTTTCATTTAAAAATCACAGTAGTATTGCATAAGAGGATGTACTGCCGAAAGCATTGAACAGCCTGGACGACAGCCAATGCCAAATTCTCGACATGGGCATAATGCGTTTCAGTGTCGAGGAGATTATGACTTAGGTAGTAGATAACATGTTCATTGCCTTTGTCATCGTCTTGGACCAAGATTATGGCAATGGTGTTAGGGGATACATCTAGGTAAAGGAAGTAATCTCGATGATAATCTAGGGGATGCAACAAAGGAGCATTTACGAGGACAACCTTAAGGTCATAAAAATACTTTTGGGAAACCTCATCCCAGGCAAAGGGTGTTCCTTGTTTGAGCAACCGGGTAAATGTTGTAGCTAGCCCAACATAATTGGGTATGAAACAATCGAGGAAATTTTCCTTTCCATGTAGGCTCTAGAGTTGGTGCAATGAAGATGGAGGGGATAAATTTAATATGGCTGTTGAGCTAATTTATGTAACTAAATTAACACAAGTATTTATTATCAATCCGGGTTTGTGAAACTTGGAGGCAAATCCACTATTTGTGAAGATCAAGTATAACCAAACTTTGAAAGATAAATGATTAAAAACTAAGGGAAAATATATCCTAAAACTCTTGATTCAATCAGCTTAAAAGAGGAAACATTGAAAGAGTTCTTGACTCAAGAAATCTACTTCCACCTCAGTTATTACTTAATGAATTAGAGATTATAACCAAAGACTCAAGATGTATAAATCATACATGAAAAAGGCTCTTAACTTAAGAGACACTTAAAGTTTCCCATAATAACTCATTCATCTCAAGATATAAATCTAAATGGAAACAAACTATTTGCATGTAAACAAAAGAGACTAACTCTAATTCACCATTTCATAGAGAGAGTGCCCAACTTGAACACTTGTTTTCCAACTCAATTAGATGATGAATAAACCATTAACAAATGAAATCAATCACTATTCATAACCATGATGCAATCTGAAATAAGACTTTGAAAAACTAAAGCTACCATCAACCAGATTTGCAATGAAATAAAAACTAGTCTAACTTGGAAGTGTACTTAGCTTGGTGTGGGGGCCCTCCACCCTTGCCTTGCACACTTATGAAGATGATATTAGAAGCTTTATATCAGTCAAAAATCCATGTATTGATCAGCAAAATGAGAGTAACACAAGTCTCCAACTTAAGTCTTCAAACCAAAAATATTACAGCATAAAAGTATCATATGTCAAGTGTGTTGAGCCATCAAAGTGTGGCTCTTAAATAAGGAGTTCATGAAACCAACTGATCTAAAATCACTCTAACAAACATATCTACTCTAGTCCACCTATCCAAGTCGAATCCAACTCCCTCATCCCAAGAAATATGACTAATATCAGGGGATCCCAAAACATCCCTATTTAGATGGGATTTCTGGATGACTAGTCATGATTGACTAGCTCTAAAAATGCATAATAAAACTCATTCTGCTGGAACCAAGCATAGGTGGCTTGGTCCTAGTTCCCAAGATTTCTATTCATGCATCCCATTCGTGATGAATTGGCCTGCATCCATATCAACCATGAAGTGATTACGGGAATTTCTTAAAATTGCCAAAATTGCACTTAAACTCAAACTTTTATAAAAACTTTAGAAATTGACAAATTAAAGTTAAATACCTGATTAGACACCAAATATTCATTAAAATGAAATGGATGAAGTGAAAATGAAGGATAAATGGATAGCTAGGTAAGTTTCTCAAAGCAAAATAAGATCAAAACTGAGGCGCAACACCTCTCCCATGCTTATGATCAAGCATGTCCCCATGCTTTCTTGCTTCTCTTGGACCTTCTGCCCTCTGAAGTAGATGTTGTGCCTGCTGCTGGTTCCCTGTTCAAATAATCAAAATCTGATTCCTGCCTTGCCTTTAACATTGCTGCCTTAACCTTTTGTTTTTCATATTTAGCTTGCCACATGTTTTTGTCTTTCAACCACTTGAATGCCTGTTTGGAAAGCAATTCATTTCTCCTTTTCAACCTGCTTATTTCTTCCTGTAATTTGTCATTTGTTTTTATTAGCTTTGCATTGTCCTTTTTCTATGCCTTATTCTCTGATTTTAATTGCTTTTCCACAATTTTGCTTATTTCAATCTGATCAGTTAAGTCTCGGATTGTGGCCAAGTTAATTTCCTTTTCAAAATCCTGGGTGGTTTTCATTAATGACTCTCCTGCATCATTATCATATATGGAATCCCTTTCAAGGGGTTCTTGTGCTATATCTTGTTCTTCTGGTTTTCTAGGGGAATATGCTTCTACTTCTTTTTCAAAATCAATAGAATTCCTATTCCTAGAAACAGACATAACAAATGTTTCGGTCTCATGTAAGGCCATGTTTTTGGCTCTTGTTCTTGGATATAGGGGAGAATTCATCATGCTTTTGGTTTCCTGCTGTACTTTGTCCTGTATATCAATAAGCTGTTCAGTAAAATGATTTTTATGCATGAATTCTTTCCATTCTAACCCCTTTGATTTCACCTGGTGTTTCACTAAGATTTTGATTAGCCCCTGATGATATATCTGTGTTGCCCTTGGCTTATGCTCCTGTTTCACTGTGTCAATCATTTTCACAAGACTTTTGTATAGGAAATATGGCAAGTTAATTCTATCATCCCCTCTGATATGCTGCAGTAATCTAACATGATATAGATGAGCAATGCTATACTGACGATCACAAGTCAAAATTTTTTGAATAATCAGGACCAGTTCCCCCCATGGTTCATTGAACCATTCCCTAGGTATCCCTTTAGCTCTATCAAATGTGCCCTTTCGGTTCTTTTCGAGGAAGAAAGTCCAGGCTTTCTCCTTGAAATGTAAACCTTTATGATACTTTTCCCCTATCATAGGCAACTCTAAGGCTTGGGATAAGAACTCTTGAGTTACAGGGACACTGATTTCTCCTACTTGAGTTCGGTCTTGGCTGAAATTATTGATGAAATCTTTAGTTATTTGCTCTGAATGTCCATTGAACTTCTGTAGAAATCCTATCATTCCTGACTGATACAATTTTTCTACAGTTTCCTTTCCCCAATTTTCTATGTGAAATCTTGGTTCTACCCGGTTTGTCATGATTTCTGTGAACCAGTCAATATAATCCTCGGCTGTTACTAACTTCATTTAACAAAAATTATGACTATTGTTTTTAAATGAAATTGTAGAAGCAACAAGGCTTACCTTCCCCCTTCTAACTCAGCTTTAATCTGCTTGACTCTGTCTTCTTTATCCTCTACTGTCTTTCCTCTGCACAAACTCTGTTTCAATTCCCTGTTTAAGGCAACCAATACCTGAATATCTTGTATCAATACACTGTCCTCTGTTTGTTTTTGTGAAAATTAAATACTCAGGCAACAATAACCATGTTTACTGAGCTAAAAATAACATGAGTTACTGTGTATTTAAACAACAACTTGAAAATTTTTGGCTCTCGGCCTCATACAGATCCTCAAAACATTCTCTGCCTATTCTCAAAGGGGGAAAAAAATGACTGTGTAATGAACAAATTGCTCTCGGCCTCTCAAGAAATCTCAACAAGATTTGACTGTAATGCAGCAAATTGCTCTGGCCTTTCAACAAATTCTTAAAAAATAACTATATAAACTAGCAAATTGCTCTCGGCCTCAATCCTTTTCATCATTTTGCACAAAAATACCACTGTGTTATAAATATTGCAGACAACGTTATAAGCCTAGAGGACTAATCACATGCGCTCAACCCCATATTCTTTACTGCTCATAACAAATGGCAAACAAAAAAAATTTAAAAAACACAGTCTATGAAACCCTCGACCTCAAGGCACAAACAATGCAAAGTCGACTTTCAACTAGGATTTGCAGTCAATACAACATGTTTGCAGACAATCCCATGCATTTCAATGGCATAAATATAGAAATATATAGGCGCACAGTGAAACATGAATGCGTTTGACTTGTTTTGACATGCACCCTACAACATTCCTCTGTTCTATTTGACAATCTTCACGGCATATAACAATGCGCACTCTGTTTACAGCTCATACATATATACAACAGCACTTCCAAAATCTAATTTAATGCTTTTCCCAACGCATATGACAACACTCTGTTCTGAGCAACCACGTATTCACAAACACTTCATGACTTAGGCGTTCTCTGTTTGGCAGCCGATGACAATTGCGCACAATGAATACGTATTTATATGCATATCAAGACTTGGCTCTCGGCAAACAAACAAATGCAACCATAGTTCAACAAAGAGTGTTCATAAATATAACAACCTCCATGCTCAACATTCAAACTACCTCTCCGCGTTGGATGCATTAGATTCCTCATTTTCCTCTATCGTGTTATGCATGCAACATGTGACTTTTAAATGTTGGCGATTACCATTGTTTTCACACCACAATCGACGCATTAATATCTATTCAATCTTTCCCTACGTGCTGTAAACTGAGAGTTATCCAGGATTTAGAGTTACCTGGCTGTCACTGGCCGCGTGGGATGCAAACAAACATTCAAATCCCTCCTTTCTCGGTCAGTCGCATTGGTGTCAAACAACGAAACCTTGTGAGTAATGGCGGACTCATTCCTATCTACAGTTGCCGAACGAAAAGAACTCGAGTTCTTACCTTGTTTGTTTGCTAAACTTGGCTTCTTCGACTCAGATTTTCCCTTTAAAATCCCTCTCAACGCACTCCTTCCGCCTTTTGCTTTGTTTTGGCATCAAACCCGACTCTCTGAGCTCTGGCAATGAAGAATGGTGGTTTGAACAACGCAGGGAAGGTTTCTTATGACCGTTTCCTCACTGTACCCTGCGTTTCATTAGTTGGTAGACGTGGTTACATGGCCGTCCTCATTGACTCAGTCGCCTGACTTAGTCATGAGGATGGCCGTATTTGTTTTTTCCTATGCATATCTTCCGCCGTTACACCAGCCAATAGCCCTACGCTGCCATAACACCGTGTCAAAATCCGGACTTGTGTGCTGTATGGGGTTTACCGTTTTGACTCATTGCAATTGCGTTGTGATTATACCCATCGTATAACCATTCTTCGCTTACAGTGTAATGATCGTTGGTTGCAATGATTTTTGTTTGAATACCATTCTCCCACTAATGCTTACGGCCTCCACCATGTATCATTTCTTTGCAACCCATATTCTTTGTTATAATAACTCTCGGCCCTTTGCAACTATATGATATTCCTTTTGATATGCGCATTTGGCCCTTTATAACTATGTTATATCCCGCATTTGATTTATATATTTTCCTTATAGCTCCATATTGTATGCGCAATACTTTTATACCCAATTCCTTTGATATATGCGCATACTATATTCGTTTTGCAACATTATTAGGTTATGCACATTTGAAATAACTTTAGCGCCTTATAACCTATGATGTATATGTTCAAATGCTTTAATCACTTTAGCGCATACTTTTATAACATAGCTTTTATAATTTTAAAATGACCATTGGGGTCATGTTTAAAATTATAATCATTCTAATGCTCTGAGTTCATGTGCAGGTGAAAAGAGTGGTCCCAGTTTGATCTTTTTGCGTTTAAGGAAAATACCTAGGGAAATTTTATGTGAATGAAATGGAATATGAATAGGGAATGTGGGGTATATATTGGGAATGAATATCAATGAATATTTGCAGATACTAACTTCAATTAAATCGAAACTAGAAGTTTCTAAAAAAAATTTGAAATTCAAGCACAAAATGGCTTATGAATATACTCCCTTGCTGTTGTTTGTACAGGTGGAATGTTGAATGCTGTTTGTACAGGTGGAGTGGAATCCAAAATGTTTTGGATAGATGAAAAGTAGACTTTTATTACTGCTTCTTGTTCACTATACTCCCTTTCTTGAATTGTTCAGGTCCCTTTGAATAATGTTTTCCTTTTAGGTCCCTCTGCAATGTTTCTGGAATGATTTGATCTGCTGCAACTAGTTTGCTTCAGGTCCTTCTGCAATACTATTTCATCTCAGGTCCCTCTGCAATGCTTCAGGTATATTGTGTCGGCTCTGATCTGGTTCTGCTGCAACAAATTTGCTTCAGGTCCAAAGTGGACAACACAATCCTTTAGCTATGGCAGCTAAAAGCTTGCTACAAGACTCTCCCTTGTTGAATGTTTGACTTGTCCTCAAGTCAATTGTGGAAAGGTCCTGCATTGAAATTGTGTGAGAGTAGTAAAACAAGAATATAGAATTCATAGAGTCCAGGTTTCCCTGGTTTTCCCCTATGAATTCGTGTTTGCTTAGTGCCAGTTGCCTGGTTTTCACTAGCAAACAATTTTTTTTTGTTTTT
>APFE030807455.1:0-10638 GCA_000404065.3 Pinus taeda
TATTATTATTATTATTAGGGAACATTACATATGTCATTTTTGGAAGAAATGCAATGATTTGAAGTTATTAAAATCCCCCCTAATCCTCTCTTATAAGGACTACCCCATGAAGCATTGTCAAAGTATGCCTAAGGGATATCCTTGTTGATTACCACTTCTTTCACCAAATAATTGTATTTGTGACAATCAAAACTCTTGGGCTAGCCTCAAAACTAATTTGAATGCCGTTAATTTGAGTAATTACTTATTTTTTGATCTATCCCATCTTTGGAAGAAATGCAATGATTTGAAGTTAAATATAAAATCCCCCCTAATCCTCTCTTATAATGACTTCCCTATGAGACGCTGCCAAAGTATGCCTAAGGGATATCCTTATTGATTACCACTTCTTTTAAATAATTACAATTAAGTGTTCTTTTAGTATGGAGGTAATTATTTAACATGTTTAGAGCCTAAACAACACATTTTAGAGGAAAAGTCTCCTCCACTTCAAACAAATTCAAATTCCTAGTTAACCATACTCTGCAATCTATATTAAGAGGGAGGGATTTGATCTTCTTTGTATCCCTTTTTCAAACCTTGAACTAGATGCTTCTTCCATATCTTCACCTTCATAGGAATTTCTTAATCCAATCAGTCTTTCCACCTCTTTCCTTACTTGTTAGGCCTTAAAGTTTGGCATGCCTTTAATCGAGGCGCACACCATGGGAGACATATCCATTACATGAATTGCGAAGAAGACATCAAAATAGATGTGATGAAAGAGGATGTTGGGTGAGGGCCTGCCAAAAAGAGGTGTTGAAAAACAAACACTTAGGGTTTCCATTGGGAGCATGTGGGCAACATGGTGGCATGATGGGCATGAGTATCCAAGCACATGAATTGGCCAATCGATGGGAAAAATTCCCAATATGAGTCCATGGGAGGCAACATGAGCACCCCAAGGCACGAGCCAAGACACCCTTAGACGAGCGGTTGAGTGAAGGAGGGAAGTTGGCCCGGAGCATGTTAGACCTAAAGGAGGGTGTCATGATAGAAGAAGTGATGGGACAAGTGCCCAAACGAGTAGACAAGGGCAAATTGAGGTGGTCCAAGTAATGGAAAAATGATGGACTATGTGACTAAAGGCATGTCGGTCTAGTAGAGTGGAATGAAATGGTGGTAACTGTGTGCATTGGGTGGAAGTGTGGGCATTCAGGTGGAAGGGAGAGGTCGACCTGACCCAAGGCACCTAACCAATGAGAGAGATATTGCCTAAAATATGGTAGAAGTAAAGCAACATGAGTAGGGGATGATTCATATATATGTGAGACATGCACACTGAGACAAAGGAATCTATCAAAGAACCAAACAAAACAAGAAGCACACAATTGGAGTCATTTCCGAAGAGGAATTGGAACAACATGAAGGGTAAGGCGAGGATACAAGGGAGATGAGAAGGGAACTCAGGGCTTGCAGTCGTGTAGACCCGAGTGAACCTGGAGCCGAATTGTAGTTGGCCTTGAAGGGTGGTAAGGACTCGGTAGGTTGCTGAGGTGAACCGCTAGGGTGTCGAAGGAATTGATATGCCAAATTGACCTAGTAGGATGCGAGTGGGTGATGGAAGTTTTTGTGGTAATTCTCTTGTGATTTTCGTTATGTATTATTGCCGATCGAGCCATTTTCTTGGGGATATGTTGTAATTGTGTTCTATTAATAAAAGCATAAGGTTGGAGGGTCGTTCTCTTGTGAAATCTTGTGCATATGTATGGTGATGCTAATGGTGAGTTTATATTTTACATATAATGCTCATGTCTTTATGAATGAAAATTTAATTGAATTCGAAGAGACAATAAGACTGCTTCCATTATATTGAAGAGTTATGATATTATGCTAAGTAAATAATGGTATAGAGATTATATAAGTGAACTTACTATGAGGTGTAGTCTGGGTGGATTAACTTTGTGCTCCATGAGGTAGAGGTCAAACATGTCAGTTTCATATGCTCTTTCGATTGTGGTGCACCCAAAAGGAATCTCGTAACTGTAGGAGTCCTTGGGGTCATGACATTACCTATTTAATAAAGGACATAACATAATTAAATGTATAATGGTTCTTCTACTTGTTGACATAAATTTCACAACTTGGTCCATTGAATATTTTCTTTTGTAGTGCCTCTTGGGTGGGAGCCCTATTATTTAACCACATGAAAATTTTGTTTTGTTTTGTTTTTGTTTTTTTGTTTTGTTTTGTTTTGTTTTTTTTTTTTAAATTTCTGTACAATTTTCCACCACCATTCTTGTTGTCCTTCCCTTCCTTCCACAATAAGAGCTTTGTAACCAATTATGGGTAAGTGACCATAACAAATGGTCACCATCTTCTCTTATTTTGACATTGCTTATATTCAAGGAATTTAGATTTCTGTGATCCATAGCATTTGATTAGAAAATTTTTGGCGAAATCACATAATTGATCATTTGTCGACGCGTTTCGAACCAACTAGTGTGGTTCATCCTGGCCAAGTTCCTTGCCTCTAAATTGAGGCCCTTGGTTGGTCATACTGAGTCCTTCATCAAAGATTCGGCTTCCTTTATTGATGATCTAAAAAGGGTTAAGCTGGAGCCCGAGGACATTCTAGTAAGTTTCGACGTGGTCTCTCTTTACACCTGTATTCCTATCAATGAGGCCATGAAGGTGATTTACAAGCTCACCAACCATGATACGGCGAAATTGGTTGAGCTGTGCCTTACCTCCACCTTTTTCAGCTTCGAAGGAGAATTCTATGAGCAGACTTGTGGGGTTGCCATGGGCTCCCCTTTGTCCCCGGTTGTCGCCAATCTCTTTATGGAGGATTTTGAGTCTAAAGCTTTGGCCTCTTCTCGTCTCCTTCCAAAGCTTTGGAAAAGATTCGTTGATGACACTGGTGTTGTCTGGTCTCATGGTCCTAATGAGCTGGATCATTTCTTCAATCATCTTAATAACTAGTCTGCCGCCATAAAATTCACGATGGAAAAAGAAGACAATGGTTGTCTTCCGTTCGGATGTTCTCATTTCTAAGAAAGTGGATGGTTCTTTCTCTCATCAAGTGTTTAGGAAGAAGACGCATACTGAGCAATACTTGCATGCTTCTTCCCATCATTTCCCAGCTCAAAAGATTGGTGTTCTAAGCACTCTTGCCACCCGTGCTGTTAGAATCTCTGATGAAGAGAGCTTGGAAAAGGAGAAAGCTCATCTCCTAGATGTCTTTGTGAAAAATGGTTACGATAGACACCTGGGTCAAAAGGCCTTCCTCAAGGCTAAGAAGGAGCCGTCAATCCGTAGGGATCCTAAGGATCGTGTCATGGGAGTTAACCTTCCTTATATCCAGGGGACCACGGATAGGATTGCGAGGATTCTGAGAAAGTTTGATGTGCCCGCAACCTTTAGACCTCTTAATACTATCCGTAGCTCCCTCAGATCTGTAAAAGATCCTATTGACCCTAAAGACATGAAGGGCGTCTATGTCATCCCTTGTTCTTGCGGGATTCCGTATATTGGTGAAACAGGTCGCTCTATCAATCAAAGGATTAGCGAGCATTCAGCGGACTTGAGGCATGGGAGGACCAAATCCTCAGCCCTTGCGGAACATGCCGAGAAGACGATGCATCATGTATGTGTCGAAGAGGCTCAAGTCATTGCTAGAGTTGCTCAGTTTCACCATCGCAAGTTTAGGGAGGCCCTGGAGATTGAAAAAAGGCCGAATAATCTTAATAGGGATGATGGCTGGAAGATCAGCAGCTGCTGGGTCCCAGCCCTGTCTTCCTAGCCTCCGCAGTCCCTTCTTGGTAAGATCTCTGGGTTTCTTGTTTCCTCTCCTTAAGTGTTGTTTTCCTTTGGGTTTGTTGTATCCTTTTCTCAATCTATTCGTGTTTTGATTTGTTCTCCTTTTAATTTTTGTCCTTATGGTTTGATTTAATCCCATCTATTTCCCTATTTATTCGAAGATTTTTTAATGGGAATTTTTAACATAATATATTTTAAAGTAATTGTACTAACCTTAGTATGGATGGTATTTAATTTAGCTTTCGATTAGCCTCAGATTTTTAACAGCCTAATGCTATGTTTAAAGATATATTTACAATTAATATATAATATACATTCTCATAACTATTCAATATTAATTTTCCATTTATCATTTAATTAAAAAAAAAAATAAAAAAAAGAAATAAATTAAATAAATAAAATTTTTTTAAGTTAATTTAAACGTAGCCTAAACAAAATAAAGGAAAAATTGTTTATTATCATATTAATTATCCAAACATTAAATAATATAAATTATTATTGGAAAGACGGTTTTGAAATATACTATTAGATGATATATTTATATAGTATACATTTGGAATATTATATATATTATATATATATATATATATATATTATATATATATATAATTTATTTATACATTAAATTAATAATTATGAGAATGTTAAGTATTGAAAAATATTAATACTTATATACTTATATATTTAGATGGATATATTTTTATATTTATATATATAGATTTATATATTTATATATAGGTATATATAATATTTTAAATATTTAAATAATTAAATGGTTTAGTTTGTTAACTAACCATTGATCCAATCTATTTTTTAGTAAATATATTCTTTCTAGAGATTTATATAATGGATTTAATAACTTAACATTAAATATATTATTATATTAGGAATTGAAAAATATTAATTATATATATTTATTAATGATTTAAATAATAAAATAGATAAATTTATTATTAATATTATATATTTTATAATAATATAAGTAGATTAAAATTTAATATCTAACCAAGATTAATAACTGACATTAAATATTTATTATTAGGAATTAAAAAAAATAAAATATTAATTTAATATATATAATTATATATATATATCTTTATTTATTTATTTATTAATAATTTAAATATTTAAATAGATAAATTTAATATCTGACCACGGTTCTGTTTATTTTTAACTAATTTACTTGACTCGTTAGATATAATAATAATTATAAAGATTATTAATAATAATTTAGTTAAAGGAAGTTTGACTGGGGTCCTTAGGTTGAAAAATAGCCGTTAGTCTTTCTAGCCATTGGAGTCTCTGCTTAGACTATATAACACGCTAAACTAGATCTGTATCTTCAACTTGTCCTGACGATGAACCACACTAGTTGGTTCGAAACGCGTCGACAAATGATCAATTATGTGATTTCGCCAAAAAGTTTCTAATCAATTGCTTATATTTTAATCTATTAATGTATCTCTTCCATGCCTTAGCATATTAATGTTCCCTTAAACTAATATCCTCCCTAGTCAACCAACGTTGTTGTGAATTTGTAGAACTCTCCTAGCTCATAACTTGTCTAAGCATATTATATCATGTACTTCTTATCTCTCCAATCCTTCGAGAGATTAGTTTGCGTATTCCCTTGCTATCTACCCACGGATTGAGACCAATTTTTACTTTGTCTTGTTTATGAAATTGCCATATCAATCAATTACCTACCAAATGAAAAGTTGAGTTAATAATGCCCTAGATAATTGAGGTATTATGAGATTGTTTTAATGGATTCCTCTACAGAAGAAGTAATGTAATTGATTCTTATTACTTGAGCCCACAAACATTTTCCTTGAATTATTATCCATACATTTTATGTTGCAAGTGCCTTCGAGAAGGGAAAAGGATTTTTTAGACCCCAACCTCCATTTTCTTTTGGTAAAGCTGATTCTCCCCATGAATCTAGAACAAGTGATTTCATATTTTGATAACCTTTCTAGACAAATTTATAGCATCGTATTTTGATAACTTTAAAAACACCTTTCGATACCCAAGCAACAAATATCCAATATATTGGAATAACTTCTAGTACAACATTTATTAGTACTAGACGTCCCCCTTTAGAGAGCCATTGTTTACACCATGTATTTAACCAATTTTCTAATTAATGATCAACCATTAACAATCACACTTTTTCATACGTTTAGCTTCAAATAGAAACTCTTGACTACTTTAACCTATGATCTAGGTCAGTTATTTGGTAGGGAAATAATAGAGTAAAATAATTAATTTCTTACTTAGTTATACCCCACAAGGATAGTGTAGACTTTCCAAGGTTTGTCATCACACTTGTTTCTTTATAGAATAAATCCAATATACTTTTAACTTCTCAATTACCCTTCTTATTCCTTCATAGAAAATCATGATATCATATACAAACAATAGGTGTGTGATATTACAAGCTATTCCAATGTTTAACCCTTTGAAACAACATTTTCTAAAACCTCTTTTATTAACCTACTCAAACCTTCAACAATTGAAAGGAAACAGAGAGGGGATAAAGGGCACCCCTTTATAAGACCCATTCCCGTCTTGAATAATGAAGATAGTAAAAGTTATTGAGGTAATCCAACTCATCACCCCAACAAAAAATTAATGATGGAAACCTATGTGTATAAGAATAAGCCAACTTACCTTGTTGTATGCTTTGGAGAGGTCCAATTTAAGCGTTTTTCCTATGATTCTTGTATGTTTCACCATTGTTCTTATTATTTTATGAATCCATAACAACATAAAATAATTCCATAGGAAGGCCATCTAGCCATAATCTTTGTTCCCTTTTGAAATATCTGTAACTTTTTATGTAATTCTTGTTTTCCAACCTCTTTCATCAACTCCCAATTGTCCTCATGATTGCCATATCTGGGAAATTAGTTTGATAGCCTTATTACCTCAACAGTTGTAGCTCAAGATTCCTCTTTGAAAAGTGTTGAGAAGTATTTGACTCCTTTAGTCGTAATATATTTGAAACTTGTTTCCTACCTACTAATTCCTTTGTTAATTTTCCAAACCGAGTTTATCTTTTTCCTATAGTTTGCATATCTATGAAAACAATTGGTATTCTCATCATCTACTCATAACCATAAGGCCTTGCTCTTGAACCTCCATTGTTTCTCCTTTTCTAGTTGTATGTTCCTCTTTTTGTCTTCTAGGAGCTTTACCTCTAGTTTCTAGTCCTTGCTTAAATAGCCAAAACCATCACTATTGTAAAGTACTTCTAGACTTCCTACACTTCTTTAAGGATCCTATCATCTTTCTATTTTATCTCTTGCCCATTGAACAACTATCCTTTTTGCTTCATTAATATTTTGGTTAAATTAAATAGATGAAGATTCTCTTAAGTGTTCATTGTAGGGTTTCTAAGCATATTTCAACTTCTTCACAAACTCCTCCACTTTCAAATGACTCCAGATTCTTTTAAATGGGTTGGTAGGTTTCTCTTGTGTAGGTGCTACTTCCATAACTACTAGATGATGGTTAGACTCCCCTCTCAAGGTGACCCATTCTTTTATCTGAATAACTTCAATTAGGAACCCTTCAAAGATTAAGAATGGGTCAAGCCTCTTAGATATTTCGTCTTCGCCAATTCTCTTGTTTCTTTGTGTGGGAGTACCTTTAACTGGTTTAATATTTAACAGGCTTACTTCTTCCATTTTTATTATAAAGTAAATTAAAAGACAATTGACTTGCATTATTGGTCCCCATAATTTTGAGGCTCCTAAAGAAAAGTTTAAGTCTCCCCCGACTGCAACTAATCCATTATGAACACATTCCATTTGAAAAAATTATTCCAATACTTCACCTTTTCCAAGTAAGGTCCATGTACATTGAAAATAAATATCCTTTTATCCAAATCTGGAAAGGAAAGGAAAATCCCTAGACATGGAGGAAAAACACATGAAATCTTGAGGGTATAGGATCATTTCTTCCACATAGTAGGATTACCTCTTGATCTCCCAAAGGCATCTATAATACTAAATTCCCACTCACACAACATCTTTGAAAGTCCCTAAGTGGGTTTTCTCCCCATCAACCATGAATTTTTGCAGTAGTTTAACATATGGTTTAATAACCTATATTAACATCTTTATGGACAATTTTCTTGAGGGATTAGCCAACCCTCACTAATTTAGATTTAAGAAAATCATTTTAGACCCTCAAGGGGAATTTTCTCTAAGGGCCCTTATCAAGGATAATTGTTTTTCATATTTGAATTATGAAGATGGTTGTGTTTGTACGATATACATGTAGGACTTCCTTATTTTCCGATTTGGTTTTTGGAATTTATCTTCGACGAAACCTAAACACCATACCACCTTCCTAAGGAAGTCAAATGAACCTTTAAGGGAATTTCATCTCATAATGTTTCTCGAGCCTCTGTACCCAAGCTTGAATTTGTTGAGGCCTCTTCTTGGGAATTTTCAACTTCCAATACCTTTTCAATCCCCAAAATAGGCATGAGGATTGGGGGAAGGGTCTTCTATTCTTGAAAATATAGGTAGAAATTCACCCGCTGATTTCAATCCTTTGGAATCTAACTGTAAACCCTTAATCCCAATTTTTTAGAAGACTTTCTTTTATTAGGAAAAGAAACTATATTGACTTACCTGAATTTTCCATACAATCATTATTGTTGCTAATTGCATCTAATTACATTTGAACATGGTTCCTAATGCTACCTTATGATTGAAGGATCATTTCCTCCTTCTAAAGGTGCATCCTTATAACAACTAATGGTGACCTTGTCCCTCTATTCCTCCTTCCAGCTTGGATTATTGAAATTTCCCATCCATTTCTCCCCCAAACCTTTCATTTTATTCCTCTAAGCCAAAATATTCCACTAACTTGGATACTTACAATCATTTTCTAGATGCTTGTAGCTAGGGTAATGCCAACACCTAAAGGGTATGCCTTCATAACCTAAGGTTAGATGAAAAAGGTCTAATCCTCTTTTTATGACCATAGTCTCAATGAATCCTTTTCTAGTCTCCAAACCCACAAGAATCTAAACCATTTAAAAATACCTTTGTCATGGAAAGATAAATTGGATTCATAATATATGCCAAGTTTATTCCCTATTTTCTTAGACACTTCCTCTAGCCATAGGATCAATGGTAGTCCTAGAATTCTATCCCATACTAGGAGGATATCCACACATGTAGATAGGGTATTAATCTCAACATGCCATTTTTCAAAAAAAGAGTTTATCTACCTCTTTTTCAATGTTTATGAAGGATTTTATCCACCTCCACCACCATTATGAAGTCCCATAATAAGTATCCCTTTGTGAAGGTCATGATACATTGTATGTATCCAGCCATAGGATTGAAGTTATATTTGGTCCAATACTTTAAACTTTCATTAATAATCCTTCTACTTGGAAACTAATTCACAAACTCCAATTCTTCTAGGTCCATAATTTCATTTAGCCTCGTCTTCTCACCCAAATTCAATTTGACAACATCTTGTATTACCCAAATTAAGTTTGATAGGATATTATATTTTTTTAATACACTTGTGTCCTTTTTGTTTCCTCTCATATTCTATGAAATGTGATCTTAAACCCATTACATCAAACTGGTTGAGTATCCATTCATATGTTTAAGTTCTTGAAACTCTCCAATAAAGAATACATCTATTTGAGTTTTTTTTACTGAGCTATAATCAGGGAGTTTGAATTATGTGTAAAAATCAATAGAAGAAATAATGTTACCAAGTCCATCATGCTATTGAGGTAAATCCTTTTTCTTGTTTCTCCTATGGCTCCTTTATTAAGGATCTATGTGATCTATTCCAATGTACTTTGTAGGTATCATACCTACTTCAAAGAAATTGAAGAGAGAAATTAACAAGGCCCATCAATCCTTCCTTTGTCTACCCTAAAGCCCTAGTTAGATAGTGCCTAAACTAGCTCAATAATGATAGCCACCGCTTCCTCCCCCATTGTGTGTATGTTAGGTCCCTATAATACTAGTGATTCCCCCATTACTATTGTCATTGTAGCCCTTATTTTTATTGTTGTGCCCCTATTGTCCCCATATTGTTATTATTGTTCCCCATAGAAGCTTACTATTGTTATTGTTGTGCCCTTATATTATTATTGTTATGTCTGTAGGTTTTAACCCTGTACATGAATTACCTGCATACGAATTATAAAACACAGAAAATAAACAATGCGAGAGCATAACACATAAAACACATATGGACCGAAAACCATCGCGTCCAAAACCATGTGCGAAAAATCATGCACAAAACCATAGGTAGGTCAGCCCAACCTAATATAGGGTCCAAAAACAAAATTTTCCGAGGCGTTGCCCCAAACCCCATCGAGTGGGGTTACCTGCACCCCTCAAACCCCTTGTGACCCCCCCCGCTATGCAATTGACGCAATGAAGGGAGGGCTCCTCCCCCCTTCTAACCCCCCAATGAACTACGTGGGCTAGTCGTGGAAAGAATATAACACAACCCAACATTCTCCCTCTTGTTGTTTTCTTTCCACGAGGGGCCATAAGAGAGCTTAGTCATTTATCTAGCCCTGCAACGCCCATTGTTTCTCTACACCAAGAGAACTTCTCATAGCTCACATATTTTGTCAATGCATCTACAGTATTCTTCAAAGTGTCCACCTTTACCAACAACACCTTCTTTTCTTCTATCATATCCCTCACAAAGTGATACTAAACATCAATGTGCTTTGTCTTTGAATGATACGCAAGGTTCTTTGCCAAGAAAATTGCACTTTGGTTGTCACAGTCTATCCTTATAGCTCCCTGTACTAACCCCATACTTGAACACAAT
>APFE030807455.1:10658-50802 GCA_000404065.3 Pinus taeda
ATGAGTGGCTGCCATGTATTTTGCCTCTGTAGTTGATAGTGCCACTACAGATTGTTTCTTACTCATCCAACTAACTGCACCTCTAAATTGGTTAAACACATACCCACTTGTATATCTTCTTTGATCCAGATCTCCAGCCCAGTCTGCATCAACAAAGCCACGAATATCCAACAATATGTCCAATCCTGGGCTTCCTTGGTAGCACAAACCATAATCACTTGTGCCACGCAAATACCTGAAAACCCACTTCAGTGTTGTCCAATGCTCCTTCCCTGGTTTTGACATAAACCTTCTCAATACTCCCACTACATGTGCAATGTCTGGTCTAGTACAGACCATCGCACACATTAGGCTACCAACTGCACTTGCATATGGAACATGGGACATGTCCTCTTCCTCTTCTTATGTCTTGGGACACTGTTCAACAGATAACTTTACACCTACAGGAATAGGAACCTTCATCGCTTTACTATCCTGCTTATCAAACCTATGCAATATTGTCTTGACATACTTCCTCTAGTTTATCCAGAGCTTCCTCTTTGTCTAATCTCTTTTAATTTCCATGCCCAAAATATAGTTTGCAGCACCAAGATTTTTCATGTCGAATTTGGAGGAAAAATGGGTCTTCAAATCCTGGATAATTTCTTTGTCATTTCCAACCAGCAACATATCATCCACATATAAGAGCAGATAAATAACACGGTCACCAACTAATTTAAAATACACACAATGATCTGCTTTGCTTCTGGTGAGGCCAAGTCCCCGTATAAATGTATCAAATTTATGATACCACATCCTTGGTGACTGTTTTAACCTATAAAGAGACTTCTTTAACTTGCATACTAGTTCTTTCTTACCCTTCCCCGCAAAACCTTTAGGTTGCTTCATGTAGATCTCCTCTTCCAGATCCCCGTGAATAGATGTTGCCTTCACATCCATCTGTTTTACCTCAAAATCAAAAGCAGCAACAACATATAAAAGTAATCTAATAGAAGTTACCTTGGCAACACGAGAAAAAATATCACCAAAATCAATTCCCAGCACCTGGGAATAACCTTTTTCTACCAACAGAGCTTTGTATTTCTCCACCTTTCCTTTTGTATTTGTCTTCTTCTTGAACACCCATTTGCTGCCAATGGGTTTCCTTTCCAGCCGGAAACTCTACCAGATCCCAAGCCACATTTTTGTGCAAAGATGCTATTTCATCAACCATGGCCTCTTTCCAGAGTTTTCCATCCTCTGAATCTATTGCTCCTTTCATAGTTCTAGGATCATCATTAGTAATAGATAAAGAAAAATTTGAATAGAAAGCAGATGGACTATACCTTTCTGGCTGCCTTCTTTCTCGAACTGATCTTCTCACACCCGGAGTTTGTGGCTCTTCATCTTCTGATTCCTCCTCTGCTGTAGAGTCTGATTCTTCCTCCTTTAGTTCAAACTCTATCTTCACAGGTTCCTTTGGTTGGACTTCATGTTTAATAACATCTTTCACCTCTCTAAACACCACATCTCGACTGTACACAACCTTCCTTGTTACTGGTTCCAAAGCTTATAACCCTTTAAACCATCCTTATACCCAATAAAGATGCACTTTTCAGCTTTACTATCCAACTTGGTTCGTTTCTCCTTTGGAACATGTACATATGCATCACATCCAAATACCCTCAGATGTGAAAGAGAAGGTTTCTTACCAGTCCATACCTCTTGTGGAGTCTTATCTTCCAATGCTGATGAAGGTGATCTGTTGACCAGGTAACATGCAATCTCCATGTCCTCTGCCCAGAATTCTTGTCCTAACCCAACACCACTGAGCATGCTTCTTGCCCTTTCAATCAACGTCTTGTTCATTCTTTCTGCAACTCCATTTTGCTGAGGTGTATATGGAGTAGTCTTCTGTCGTGCTATACCACACTTCTTACAGAATTCTTCAAATTCCTTATTGCAAAACTCTCCACTGTTATTTGTCCTCAGCACCTTTATCTTCTTCTTTGTGTGGTTTTCCACCAGAGCCTTAAATTCTTTAAACTTGTGAAAGACTTCAGATTTCTTCTTAAGGAAATATATCCATATATTCCTTGAGAAGTCATTTTTAAATGATACATAGTAGATAAACTTACCCAGTGATGGAACCTTCACAGGTCCAAACACATCACTTTGCACAAGCTCGAATATATGTTTCACCCTCTTACCACCAGAGGGGAAACTCACATGATTCTGCTTCCCATATACACAATTTTCACAAAAATCAAAATCCAGGGAGCTATTACTCATACCTTCTACCATACCTTTACCATGAAGTATTAGAAGGCCCTTTTCTCCAATATGTCCAAGCCTTTGATGCCACAACATGGTCTTCTCTCCAGAGACCACTAGATTTTTTGCTCCACTTTTAGGAACCACAGAACTGTTGCACCCTTCAATAACAGTGCTACCTTGTAGCTTGTACAGAGTTCCAATCCAAACTCCCCGAACCATTTTGCAGGTATCCTTCTCTAACACTGTTTTTACACATACATCATCTAGCTTGCTTACGGAAATCAGATTTCTAGCCAATGCAGGAATATGCAGAACACCCGGAAGTGTTCTAACCCTTCCACTTTGCAACTTCAACTTTACCTTTCCGCGACCAATGGTTCTAGACTTCCTGTCATCCCCCACGAAGACATCACCACCATCATATTTCTCATACTCACAAAACCACTCTCTATGGGGAGTGAAGTGAAAGGATGCACCTGAGTTAATCAACCATGCCTCATGATCTACATGTGTACTTGAAGAAGCCAAGTACACATTCCCACCTTCATCTGAGGTGGTTTTCGCCTCTGCATAAGGAGCATCATCAGATCCCTTTCCTTTATCAGGAGTTTTAGATTTACAGTCCCTTTTTTAGTGCCCTTCATTTCCACATTTCCAGTACACCACCTTTACAGGTTTTCCTAGAGATTTAGATCTTCCTCTAGATTTAGATCTCCCACTCGATGACTTATTTTTGTTTCTGTTCAGGGACCGTCCTCATATAGATAAGGCATCACCATTCCGGCTCTCCAAATTTTTCCGTCTCATCTCCTCCGTTAGCAGGGATGAGACTATTTCATCAAACTGCAAGGCAGTTGCATTGCTACCTATTGCAATAACCAGGCTATCCCCCAAATCTGGTAGAGAACAGAACAAACTGATGCACTTATCTTCATTTGAAATTTTAATATGAACAAATAATAACTGACTTACTAGAGTATTAAATGCGTTCAAATGTTCTGTCACCGAGTCTCCATCTTTCATCCTCAGGTTATACAACTTTTTCCGTAGGAATAGTTTATTCACCAGAGACTTATATTGGTACAAAGTCCCTAACTTGTCCCACAAAGACTTCGCCATAGCTTCCCCTGATACATTCAACAATACTGAATCTGAAACACACAATCGTATTGTGCTCTTAGCCTTTCGATCCAACTTATTCCATTCTTCATCAGACACTCCCGTTGGTTTAGTACCCGGATCTACCGCGATCCACTAATCTTTATCCACCAATAGATCCTCCATCTTGAGTTTCAACAACTCAAAACTCTGACCATTAAATTTATAATCTCTATCTTTTCACTGCTTGCCATCTTCTTTCACCACCAGAATTAATCTTGTTGGGTGTGGAGCCTGATTATCTTCTGTATTCAAAGGTATCTCCGCATTGGACCCCAGTTCGTAATGGGGCGACAACGCCACCCGTAAAATATTCGCTGTAGGGGGGTCCGAAGGGGGGTGGCTACAACCTTTGGGAGCCCCCCCTTGGCGGGGATCAGGGGCAACGCCCCCGAAGCTAAGAATAGATGTAAAATTGCCTTGTAAAATGTTGTAATTTCATAGTCAATCTGGGTTGTTCATTAGGCGGATATTTGACGGTAGAAGTTATGTTTAACTTAGGGTTTTTTTCCCTAGAAAGCAACCCCTCGCTACATATGAGGGAATTGTATTGCGTCTATGTAGCTCTGTATTCTGAGTGAGGAAGAGAGAGGAGATTGAGAGCGAAGAGGGAATTATAGCAGATCTACTGTAGGTTGTATCTCTTCAGTTTGCTGGATAATATAAAAAGAAGGACTGGCTCTTTCTTCGTGGATGTAGCCCAAACTGGGTGAAGCACGTATATCTGTGTCTCTCTTGTTTTATGCGTTTTCTATGTTTATATTTCTACAATATTTTATGTATTCCATTGCTCTGTAATAAATAATTCTCTAACAACTGGTATTAGAGCCGAAGGTTTTTTTGGCTGATAAACTCACAGGACAGAAGGGTTCCTGGTTCGAGTGGGAGCAATGGCGGAAGATGGTAGGTTTAGGGTCAAAAAATTTAACGGCCAAAACTACCAGCTGTGGAAGATGTAGATGGAAGATTATTTGTACCAGAGAGATCTGTACCAACCATTGAGCGAAAAGACAAAGAAGCTGACGAGTATGAAAGACACAAAATGGGATATTCTCGATAGAAAAGCACTTGGAACAATACAGTTGTGCCTAGCGGCGTCGATAACGTTTAATATTTCAAAGGAAACGACAACAGAGGGTTTACTGTCGACATTGGCCAAACTATATGAAAAACCCTCAGCCTCAAATAAGGTATTCCTTATGAAGCATTTATTGAATATGAAGATGTCAGAAGGTGGATCTGTTGTTGATCATTTAAATGAGTTTAATACAGTTACTAGTTAGTTAAGTTCTGTAGGGGTAACTTTTGATGATGAAGTTAGGACTCTGTTATTTCTGTGCTCATTGCCAGAAAGTTGGAATGGTTTAGTTATGGCCATTAGTAACTTTGTCTTTGGATCGAGTACTTTAAAGTTTGATGATGTTGTCGGTGCAATCCTTAGCGAGGAAATGCAAAGGAAAAACTCTAGTGAGACATCAGGTAATGCTTTGACTGCAGAGACTAGGGGAAGAAAAATGGAAAGAGGAAAGAGCCCTGGATATCTTAGTAAGTCAAGAAAAGACAGATCCAAGTCTAGATCAGGGATAGTGTGCTGGAAATGTGGGAAGAAAGGACACCTAAAGAAAGACTGCAAGTCTCAAAAGGGAAAAGAAGAGATGTGCAACAAGAAAATAATCATGAAGCGAATGTAACAGGTGATGTGTTGCAAGATGCTTTGATTCTTTCATTAGAAAATATTATTGATGCCTGGGTGGTAGATTCAGGGCCTCATTCCATGCCACACCTGATAGGAACATTTTTATGATTATGTTCAAGGAGATTTTGGACAGGTTCAATTGGGTGCTGATAAACCTGTAAAATCATTGGAATGGGTACAATTTTCATTAAACCAACAAAAATGGAAATCAGTGGCTATTGAAGGAGTAAGGCATGTTCTAGATCTGAAGAAAAATCTGATATTAAACAGGGAAATTCGGAGTGAAGGTTGTGTAACTACTTTCAAGATAAAACTGGAAGGTCACTAAAGATCCTGGTAATAGCGAAAGGAGGAAAGGTTGGTACATTGCATTTATGCAATGGTATTTCTAATTCTGTTAATGCTTTAACCTCTACAGGAGAAGATACAACATGTGTCATCATAGGCTCGGGTAATAGTGAGAAGGGATGCAAATTCTTCACTCAAGAAATTTGTTGCCAGGTTTGAAGCATGTTGATTTAAAATTATGTGAGGAATTGTGTTTATGGAAAACAGAAGAGAGTCAGATTCCTTAGAGTTGGGAAAGAAAAGAAGAGTGAAAAATTAGAGCTTGTGCATACAGATGTATGGGGACCTGCTGAGGTATCATCTCTTGGTGGCTCTCATTATTATGTTACTTTTATTGATGATGCAACTAGAAAAACTTGGATTTATTGTATTCAAAATAAATCTGATGTATTTGATACTTTTAAGAAATGGAAAGCATGGTTAAAAATGAGATAGGAAAAAGGTTGAAGTGTCTCAGATCAGACAGTGGAGGTGAATATTGCAGCAAAGAGTTTGATAGGTACTGCTCAAAGAATGCAATTCGTAGAGAGAAAACAGTTCCAGGAACACCACAAGAAAATGGTGTGTCAGAAAGGATGAACAGGACAATCATGGAGTGTGCAAGGTGCATGAGATTACATACAGGATTGCCTTTACAATTTTGGGCAGATGCTGTAGATATTGTTGTTTATCTAATGAACAGAGGGCCTTCAATTTCCTTGGATGGTGGTATTCCAGAGGAGGCATGGACAGGTAAAAAGGTAAACTAATCTTTTTTAAAGGCTTTTGGTTGTGAAGCCTTTGTCCACATTAATAAAGAAAATAGAACAAATCTTGCGACAAAATCAAAGAAAAGTACCTTTATTAGAAATGGTGTTAATGATTTTGGTTATCGCTTTTATGATTATGAAAAACACAAAATCATTAGGAGCAGAGATGTCATATTCAACGAAAATGTTTTGTATAAGGCTCAGCTGCAGGAAAAGAAACAAGAAAAAGAAAACAGAGAATACATAGTGCTTGATGAGATCACAGGAAAACTGATGATGCTGGAAAATCATAATGATCAATAGCCAGAACAACAACCACAACAACAACAAGCACCTCAAACACCTGAAAGTGGTATTAGAATATCTACTAGGATAAGTAGACCCCTTGAACGATACTCTCCTTCATTATATTATGTATTGTTGACTGATTCTGGTGAACCAGAATGTTATGAAGAAGCTGTGTAGGTAGAAACCAGGAAGAAGTAGGAGCAAGCCATGAAAGAAGAGATGGAATTCTTAGCACATAACCAGACTTGGGAGTTAGTCATGTTACATGTAGGTAAAACACAATTGCAGAATAAATGGGTTTACAAGTTGAAGGAAGAAGATGGAGGTAGAAAAAGGTATAAAGCTAGACTTGTGGTGAAAGGGTTTGCACAGAAAAATGGTATAGACTTTGATGAGATATTTTCTCCTGTTGTTAAAATGACTTCAATCAGAACTATCTTAAGTCTAGTAGTAGCTGAATATTTTCATATTGAGTAGTTAGATGTAAAGACAACCTTTCTCCATGGGGATTTGGAGGAAGAGATATATATGCAACGCCACAAGGATATGAGGTAAAAGGGAAGGAGAAACTAGTGTGCAGGTTGAAGAAGAGCTTGTATGGCTTAAAACAGGCTCCAAGGCAGTGGTATCTAAAATTTGACAGGATTATATCTGAACAAGGTTATACTAGATGTCACTCTGATCATTGTGTTTATCTCAAAAGGAAAAATGATGGCAACAATATTATATTGTTATTGTATGTAGATGACATGCTTGTTGCAGGTTCTAACATGCAGGAAATAAATGCGCTCAAAATAAAATTGGCAAACTAATTTTCAATGAAGGATTTAGGTGATGCAAAACAAATCCTTGGTATCAGAATAACTAGAGACAGGAAGAATCACAAATTAACATTGTCTCAAAGTGAGTACAGAGAAAAAGTGTTGAAAAGGTTTAATATGCAGAATGCAAAACCAGTTAATATACCTTTGGCTAGCCATTTCAAATTAAGTAAGGAGGAGTGTCCCAAGACTCAAGAAGAAATGGCTCATATGTCCAAAGTTCCATATGCATTAGCAGTTGGAAGCTTAATGTATGCAATGGTCTGCACAAGGCCTGATATTGCACATGCAGTGGGAGTTGTAAGCAGGTACATGAACAATCTAGAAAAAGAACATTGGATGGCGGTGAAGTGGATTATTAGGTATTTGAGAGGTACCACAAATCAATCATTATGCTTTGGTGGTTCAAACATTGCTCTACGGGGATATGTTGATGCAGATATGGCGGGTGATAGAGATAACAGGAGAAGCACAACAGGGTATGTGTTTACCGTAGACGGAACAACTGTCAGTTGGGTCTCAAAACTGCAAAGTGTTGTTGCACTTTCAACAACAGAAGCAGAGTATGTTGCGACTATAGAGGCTAGTAAAGAAATGATTCGGTTACAAAGGTTTCTGAATGAATTGGGTAAGAAGGAAGAGTTGGGCAAGTTATACAATGATAGCTAGAGTACCATACATCTTGCATAGAACTCTGCATTTCATTCCAAGACTAAACATATACAACTCAAGTACCATTTCTTACGGTCAACATTGGAAGATGGACAGTTGAAGTTGGAAAAGATACACACTAGCCAAAATCCTGCAGATATGTTAACAAAAGTTCTAACCAGGGAGAAACTGACAATTTTCTCAGTTTCAATTGGTCTTCAAGTATGATGAAGAAGATGAGAAACAACCAGGTCCAAAGTGGAGTCATTGTCCAACAAATGAAGCAGCGGTGGAGTTGCTATAAACAATCTCCAAGTGGGAGATTGTTGGGTGTGGAGCCTGATTATCTTCTGTATTCAAAGGTATCGCCTCATTGGACCCCAGTTCATAATGGGGTGGCAACGCCACCCGTAAAATATTCGCTGCAGGGGGATCCGGGGGCAGCGCCCCCAAAGCTAAGAATAGATGTAAAATTGCCTTGTAAAATGTTGTAATTTCGTAGTCAATCTGGGCCATTCATTAGGCGGAGATTTGACGATAGAAGTTATGTTTAATTTAGGGTTTTTTTGCGCTGGAAGGCAACCCATCGCTATATATGAGGGAATTGTATTGCATCTATGTATATCTGTATTCTGAGTGAGGAAGAGAGAGGAGATTGAGAGCGAAGAGGGAATTATAGTTGATTTGCTGTAGGTTTTATCTCTTTAGTTTGTTGGATAATATAAAAAGAAGGACTGGCTGTTTCTCCGTGGACGTAGCCTAAACTGGGTGAACCACGTATATCTGTGTCTCTCTTGTTTTATGCGTTGTCTGTGTTTATATTTCTGCAATATTTTATGTATTCCGTTGCTCTGTAATATATAGTTCTCTAACAGATCTCGTAGATCTCCCACTGAACAGGGTCTACCATAGGCCCGAGCGAAACTCCTCAGCAACAAAGGCGTCCCCTTGAAGCCAAAACAACTCCAATACCAAATGTAGGTTTCAACCCCGTACATAAATTACCTGCATACGAATTCTAAAACACAGAAAATAAACAATGCGAGAGCATAACACATAAAACGCATATACACAGAGATTTTCCCTTGGATCCCAAAACTGGGACTACCAACTTGATTTTTCATTATGTTCCTTTCAATGTTACAATACATATTTATGCATGCCGAAGCATCCAATACCATGGAACGAAAACCATTGTGTCCAAAACCATGGACCGAAAACCATTGCGTCCAAAACCGTGTGCAAAAAATAATGCACAAAACCATAGGTAGGTCCACCCAACCTAATATAGGGTCCAAATTTTTTTTTTTCCTGGGCACTGCCCTGGACCTCGTACAGTGGGGTTACCTGCACCCCTCAAACCCCCTGTGACCCCCTCTGCTATGTAATCGATGCAATAAAGGGGGGATTTGCCCCCCTTCTAACCCCTCGGTTAACTACGTGGGCTAGTCGTGGAAATAATATAACACAACCCAACAATGTCGATTTTGATTATATTGTGACCCCTTAGAATCCTATATATAGAAAGGAGGTTTTGTCATTTGTATCATCCAAGAATTGTTCATTTGTTTAATGTAAAGGAGGTTGCCCCCTCAGAGAGGCTAATTTTGAAGTCGCTGATCTATCTTTTCTTCTATTTTGTGAGTTGGTTAAATAACGATGTAGATGAAATATCTTCCCTAAATCCAATGATTTGTCAGTTAGATTGAAAGAAAAGTTTGTCTGAATCTATTAACCTTCCAATGATCATTCAAATAATCTAAACATTCTTCCTCCATGCTCTTCATGGTTGCATCATCTACAACTAATGGTTTCCTTCTCATCGCCACTCTTCATTTTATGCTAACCTTGGTACATAGTTGCCAAAAACTTTGCAATCCCTTTGCCAAATTTATTATTTTTGATCCTATGGAACCATTGGCTACTATTTCCTCTTGAAGAATTTGATTTATTTTATGAGCTTATTCTTTCCCTTTTCCTTTGATCTAGTTTCCATGTCTATTGTACTTTAGGGTTAGATCAATTCACAACTCTATATGTGAAAAACTTCAATAGGGATAGGCAATTGTCCCATTACCAAATTTCCATGTCAGAGATGCTTTTGTTAATTGCCTTACTCTGAAACTCATGCATTATTAGGGATTCCCCCAATAATAACTTCTATTCATATATTACCAAGAATGCTTCCTAAATATTCCATGATTAGAAAATATGGTTTACCTATAAAAATTTCAACTAGGATATCCAATCGTCTGTTTTATATTGGACCATTGTACCAAGATTAATTATGTTCTTATCCAAACCTTTGTGCATATACATATATTAAAGTCCCAGGGCATGTTCTCTTTCTTTCCTTTTATAGAAGTTTCAAAATTATAATTATAAAGTGTACAAAAGTTACGAAGACATGAAATTCCTTGATTTACACAACTTAATCCTTCTTCTAATAAATCAATTGATCTAATGGTTTGACCATTGAACTTAAATTGAATTCTTTGAGTATATAACAAATGGCACCCTCCAATGAGTATTATGTAAGATATTAATATCGTCTGTTGGTTTGAGCATTGAACTTAAATTGAATGCTTCGAGTATATAACAAATGGCACCCCTCCAATGAGTATCCTACAAAATATGAACGTATCCTTGGCTAGCAAAATAATAACCATGATATTCCACCTAATGATATAGAAACCAATAATATTTTTTCTCTATTTTATTATGATCCCTTAGATACATGAAATGCAAGAACACGTGTTGAATGCAATTTTGTTTATCATAATAAAATTACAATCCTTTTCAAGGAAAAAAAATGGAATTAGAAATCTGGACAATACATTATATACATGATGGGAATTATAACCCAAACGATGTATATCACACTTATTGAAGAGCATGGGATTTCAATAAAAAGACATGATATTTTGAATCCACCAAGCCTTTAATCAGTTATGTTCTATGTGATATCAATTTAACTTTCAAGCTTCTTGGGATTTTGTTGCATTTATCATTAATGTGTCATGTCAAAGAATCTCATTGCATTTAATGCTTTTACCACATTGCTCACTCAAACTCATCATATAAAGGCCACTTGTTTTTGAAAGGTGTTTCTAATGTGTCTAAAATTAGTTTGATTTAGAAGAGAATTAACAAATCTATAAAGGAAATCTCAATTTCCAAATAAGGGCACACCTTGTCTCTTCAACCTTGGTAATAAGGATTGAAGTGTCATTATTGGTGGTTTTCTAAAGAGCATGCTCAAAGAGCACTTGCTAGATCTTCATGGTTAGAGGGGAAGTGCCATTATCTACAGTTTTTAAGAGAGCATGTTCAAAGAGCACTTGACAAAGCTTCATTGTTTGGGGGGTCACTATTTTAGGGGTTGTTGATGTGAGAGAGTACAATCTCATGTTCAATGATCTCGAGGAACTCCTCACAAAATCACATGGGGGGGAGCTCTCCTCAGGGATTAACGAGGAACATCGTTTGACAAGGTTCCTTAATGACCCATGGTACAACGACCTAGAGATTGTCATCATTGTGTCAAAGGTCAATGATTTGGACAAACATAGCATTGTATGTTGATGAACTGAACTTGAGGATCTCTATGCCTTATGTCGTCATGTAAGGAGAGATTAGATTGAGGGAGTTAACAACCTAATTACATTGCTCGGTACCCTAGATGCAAGTCATGACTAAGTTGTCTAAGATTTGGAGCTCAAAAATATACATAGTGAGGTGCAAGTGGAAATGTGGAAGAAAACCATGAAAACATCATGTTTTCAAAAATCAATAATTTGTATCAATAAATTTTAAATAACAAAACTTTTCTAGAAATATATTCTCGCTAAAAAAATTATTTCATACAATAATTAGTTAAACATAAACAACACAATTTAAAATTTGATATAAATTTTAAACACTAAAACTTTCTGTAAAAATATATTTTCAAAAAAAATATTTCATATAATAATTATTTACACCAAACAAAATAGTTTAAAATTTAATATTAATCCTAGAAATTTTAAAAAAGGTATATACAAATACTCCTTTCATCTAGGAAAAATATTCTTTAAAAAAACACACTTATAAATATTGATAACTTTGAAAAAGAGGTTAAATCATAATCAAGGTTCTACATCTTAACTCTATCTATACAATTATAATAACAGGACATGATTGGAAAGGCTAACATCAACAATGCTATGAGTTTCTTCTAAGAGATAGATTATTTTCTTAGGTTTTTTCTTAATATAAAAACATGAGGCACAATCCAAATCCTATAAATATTAAAATAAAAATAACAAGTTACTCCTTTTTAAACCAACAACACACTACTATAAATAACAAAATTTTAACTAAATATCAAGTTAATAAAAATGGCACAAGACCAATATCCTTGGTATGAAATTTTTTTACCTACTTTTAAAAGTCAAGAGTGAATTGTTATAAAAGACACAATTAGATTTAAACTTTATTTATTAGGTCCAAAATAAATAAATATATATGAACTTAGAAGGTGTGAATTTCATTGATAAAAAAATAGGTGTTCATATAGGTAAAGTTCATACAATATTAAAACTATAACACTCATTTAAAATGTCTTTAAGAAGGGTGAAATAAAAAACTTTCTGAGGGGTTTGGTTTTGGTTAAATTTTTTTTCTTATTTTATATGGATTAAGAACTTGAATTTAGAAATTAAAAATTATTATTGAATTAGTAAAAAATATGAATATATTTAATTTTAATTTTAAAATTTTAAAACTATAATTAATTAATTTATTTATTTAATGATGGGAAGTGTTTTATAATTCGGTATGGATACCACTTATATATATATATATATATTTTAGAAAAATTAAATTTGTTGAGATGTAATTTTTGTTATTATTATTTAATATGAAAGAATTAATAGATAACTTGGAATTAAAGCGATAACAATGATAAAAATATAATTTATTTCAATTTATTTTTTAATTAATTTAAAAGTGTAATATAGTATTCATGTATTGGTTTCCAATTTTGTTTTAAATTATAGTGATTACATTAAAAAGAGAATTAATTATTAGAGGTTAATCTTGAGGGTTGACTCAATTGGTTGAGCCCTCTTCAGTAAAACATTCTTGCTATTGAGAGGTTATAGGTTCAATTCTCTCGACACTCTTGGGGTTAGGCTCTTTGGTCGCAGGAAGTCATCCCTAAGGCGAGGTGAAATATTCCATGGATGTAGTGGTCACTGATCTCCGAAGTCTGTGAACCATATAGAAAAAAAAGAGAATTATTAGTGGTTACAAAGTTTTTCTTTTCACATGGTCAAAATTTTAGCTTTTATTTATAAAAGAATGGAAATCACATTTTTCATGTGCATACAGAAGCTACATATACTTAAAAAGAATTCATAATTGTCTATATATTATTAATCACGAAAGTTAGTGACTCAAATTTGATCATCTTGTTTGAAACTTGACTATACTGAGGGGGTTTGAATCAGTATAGTGCATTCATGGACATTAATTTATCAATTTTTACTTTTCTTTTCAGTATTTATTTGAACTATTAAATGACCAACAATACATCATAAGAGCAACATATTTAACACACAAACAACATTTAACATGTAAACTACAACATAAAAATCAACACACAAAATCAACACATATGGACACCAATTATAAGTGGAAACCCATAAAGGGAGAAAATTATCAACCTTTAATCAACTTTAATCAGCCTTACACATACAATGCACAAATCAACCTTCATAAAACACATGCAAGCATTTATATCACATTTTCCATACCTTTGACAACAACACATACTCTGCAACATAGGACTATTAATAACAATACAAACACAACATCAAACCATATTCAACTATGGCTTAGATCAACATAGGAAACCTTTGACAAACATATCTCCAACTCCCTTTTCCATCAATGACAACTTTGCCAACACATATTTCCTATTTCTTTCTTTAACGATTAACCTCTATCCATCCCCTTGGAGGAGGTCGTGGCAACAATTGCATGTAGATTTGAATTATGAATTTCTAAATTTTCAATCAAAAAATACTCCTTATTAGAGTTAGAAGTGTCATATTCATGTGATATATTTTTTCCTCCCATTGGACCACTATTTACAACTATCTCACATGAGGAAGAATCCTCCACCTTCATTACTTTGTTAGTTTTTGTAGCATCGGATGTGTTCTAGGGACGAAATTTTGTGAAGAGGCTAGAATACAGGAGATCTCCAAAACCCAAAAATCATTTTTGGAAATTCCGCCTAGAAATGACTTAATTAGATTATTAGCTAGTTTTTAAATATTTCCTAAGTCTAAACTTAGGGAATATGGTTAATTAATCAAAATTAATTAAGCAAGGCATGAATGATCTAGAAAATCACAAAGATCGACTTTAAGTTAATCCTAGCCATCGATTAAGATTAATCTTGGCCGTTGGAGTACCAACATAGGATTATAAGAAGAAGTAGATGGAAACTTGGAGAAAACACATGAGCAGATCAATTTCCAGAGTAACAATAGTTAGTTTATGGAGAGAGAGCTAGTCATATCGAAGTAGTGAGAGAGGGGCAGAGACAATGAAGCCGAAGGAATATTTCCATATCCGATGAGTGCATTTGCAGAGAGGAAAGTGAGCCACAATGAGGCTAATGCAAAGCAACACATTAGCTTCTATAAGCAATTTCGAATTTGCTGGGGAAAGCCGAGTTTTAGTGCCAAAAGTTGGGCAGATGTTTTGGAGGCCATAAGAGACATTTTACCAAACAACTTGAGGAGAAGATGGTTTGAACTGACTGCAGAAGGGATTGCGCTAGTGTGACACAGTAGCTATGCAAATCCAGTTTGGATGACTCACCTGGATTTGAGGTTAGAGCCCAGATTTGTCTATGGTGTGAGGAAATTTCCTCACTATATTTTTCTTGCCAATATTTCTCTGTAGGATTTCCAGTTTGAGCATCCAGTTGTACTCATATTATTTCACTGCTGCTTAATAAAATAAAACCCTCACTTGTGCACTGGTTTTTCCAAGTTGGGTTTTTGTGGGGACAATTGTCTAAAAATAACTGTGTTATTTTATATGTGTGTGCTAGCATTTCTTCCAACGTTTATTCTTCCATAGTTTTATTTGTGTAGGTTGCAATATGATTTATTCAGTGTTTATTGTAGAAAAGAATAAATAAATTATTAAATTAAATTAATAGTTAGGAGAATAATTTCCAGTTGCTACAATAAGATTCCAGTTTTCAGAATTTTCACATGGTATCAGAGCACAGTTGATCAACCAGAGAGCTCAGTGGAGAAAACAGAAGGAGTTTCTATGTTTAGTGTGGGCAACGGATCGAAACCTTAGAGGAAACACATTCACTTTGCTAAGAGGCCGAGTTTCTTGAGGAGATTCGATTTTTTAGAGTGAGGGATAGAAAAATTCGATCTCTCAAAATCAAGCGATTCCAGAGGCAGAGGGAGAAAGCCAATATTCTTGTAGAGAAGATCTCTAGCTGGAAATAGTAGTTTTGCAACAATTTTCTAGAGTAGAACTAATGTCGGGTGGAAGGAAGAAGAGCACACTTTGAGGGAGAATTTTCCTCAGGGAACTTCTAGACTCAAGAAGTTTGTTTTTCCTTACAAATGAACAGTCATTGTGAGTAGAGTTTTTCACTCCAGAAGGGAGTGTGAATAGCCTAGCAACAGTTGAGCATAGGGGGAGAGGATATTTTCAGCATTTGTTGAGATGGCCACTGCTGGACTTCGTGATTTGATGGAACTTCAAACTATGTCATCTGGAAGGTAAGGATGTCCTTCCTTCTAGATGAATATGGCCTAAAACCATTTATTGACGCAGTGGTAGCAGTGTCCTAGGATATAGATCAATTGAAGGAGTACAAAAAGGAGATGGCACAGACAAAGAGATTGAGCCTAGATGGTGTTCGAGATCATGTTGTTTCTCACATAGCCGGCAAAGATACTGCCAAGGAAATGTGGGATACACTTTCCACGCTGCACCAATGAACTTCTGAGCAGTGAAATATGTACTTAGAGGAGAATTTAAGATGCGTACGGATGAAGAAGGGGGAATGCATAGACCCCTTCCTCGCCAGGATTCAGGATGTCCGAGACCAATTGTCAATTGTTGGGGCAGTGCCTCAACCCATAGAGCTAGTGCGATTGGTACTAAACAATGTCTCCAAGGAGTGACCAGTATTCGTCCAAATAATTTTTGGCAGACATACCTTTCTAAGCTGGGACAAGATATGGGCCGATTTGTAGTAAGAGGAGTTGAGACGAGCTCTATTGAAGACCTCCATCAGTGGTAGCAGCAGATCAAAGCAGGTGAAGGAGGAGGAGAATGTGGCCCTCGTGTCAAAGGGTCCCTGTCAGGGACAAGGGGTGCCAGCATTACAGTTGCAGGACATGGATTTGAACTTGCCCAGACCACGTGAGACCAGGGCTACACGGTGGGCACACGTCATGCCACGAGGAGGTGGCGGACGACCAGTGTCGTGGGGGACACTGTTTCGAGAGTGGCTGGAGCGCCAAGTGATCTTCGTCAAGGATTGGCCATACGCTGGCATGGAATTCCGCGGAGATCCGGACATGCAGCTGCCCGCTAGAGAGCAGTGGGATGATGGTGGTAAGACACTTGATCACATTATTTTTGCATTTTTTATTTTTTTATGATGTCTTTAGATTTTCTCATGCATATGTCCTAATAACGAACGCTACAGAATTGCAGATGTGGGACCAGTAAGACCCATTGGGTTGGCTCCAGAGGCACAGAGGGATGCACAGGGCATCGGAGCACTGGCCTTGGCTCCCCCAGAGGATGACGAGATGGATACAGTGGCCCGAAAACTTGAGGGTCTGATGGCGGAGATCCCTGATTACATGGGGGTCGAGGAGGTCCTCGTAGCGTTGCAGATCCACACAGTAGGAGTGAAACCTAGGGTGCACCGCCTGTTGAGGCGGGTGGCACGAGTGGCAGTGTGTCATAGGGAGCATAACCCTCCACAGTAGACGCCTATGTTTATTTCTTGCTGATGATTTTTTGAGAGACATGTGTCTCGGATGTATGGAGAACACAGAGTCTATTTGGACACATACACTTATTTTTTGAGCGCCTCGGTGCGCCACACGAGATATATATATATATATATATATATATATATACATATTTCTATGGTACTTTGTTGTGTTTTACATGCTTCTTGTATGCTGTTTTGATTACATGTTATGTAAATGTCTGTCTAATACATGGTTTGCCAATGCATCAGTTAACGTGTTTAACCTTCGTGGAATGTGTTGATATGTGAAGAAAACAAAATTCCTTTCTAACAATTTAACACGTAAATACAACCTTAAAATCCGATGGTCTCTGACAGAATATCGCCCATTGAGCTGGTGGATGACAAGCTAAGAATCTAGATTCACAACCAGATGTGGTGAGTTTGGTCACTACAATATCCAGTTTCTTATGAAGAAGAATTACTAGGAGGAGAAGCAAGACTATGCTACAACACATGCATAGATCGATAGGATGTCCTCCAGGCTGGAGGAAGACTTCGCCATGTTTGCATACATACCTCTAGGAGTGAGGTGGGGAGATTTGGTTATGTAGCACCAGAGCGCTACAAATGGGAATGATCCTTGAGGAGTCCACCTCATGGATCAATACCTTTCTACGGGGGCCCACAATATTTAGTAGAGTATGGATCAATGATAGTTGATGCAGTCAGATGACAGAGTGACAGTTGTAGAGACTAGTAAAAATCATATGTTGGGGAGTGTAGTGCACAGTTAGCAACAATGCAGTTGGCACAACGTAGAGTCAACAACAACACATATTATTAAGTGATAGTGCAGATACTAGAAGCATTCAGAGACTCAAGTGACGAATGCATTATATTGATCACAATTAGTTCAATATTTTGGATGCTTTTCAGTTGCAAGTGTTGTAATTGCAACAACAACAGATGAGAGGGAGTTGTAGTGCAAATGTAGTGTTGGCAGTGGTTCAGCAGGGTCAACAACAATAGAAATGCAACACATATTAGAGTTGTTCAATGGTTGGTGGGTAGCAATAGCCAGAAATCAACAATGTGACATGAGATGATGCATAGACAGGGTGTTGCTATAGGATGGGCAGTAGAGCACTAGAACACATTCCTCGCTAAGAGGGAGTGTTAGTTTTTGTAGCATCGAATGTGTTCTAGCCACAAAATGTTGTGGAGAGGCTAGAATATAGGAGATCTCCAAAACCCAGAAATCATTTCTAGAAATTCAGCCTAGAAATGACTTAATCAGATTATTAACCTGTTTTTAAATATTTCCTAAGTCTAAACTTAGGGAATATGGTTAATTAATCATAATTAATTAAGTCAATGTGTGAATGATCTAGAAACTTACACAGGTCGACTTTAAGTTACTCCTAGCCATTGATTAAGATTCAGTCTTAGTCGTTGGAGTCCCAACAAAGGATTATAATAAGAAGTCGATGGGCACTTGGAGAAGACACATGAGCAGTTCAATTTCATGAGCCAATCGATTTCTAGAGTAGCAACAGTGAATTTCCGGACAGAGATCTTGTGAGATCAAAGTAGTGAGAGAGGGGCTGAGCAATGAAGCCAGAGGAATATTTCCACATCCAGAGAGTGCATTTGCAGAGAGGCAAGTGAGCCACAGTGAGGTTGACGCAGAGTAGTGCAATAGCCTCTAGAGGCAATTTCAAATTTGCTGGGGAAAACTGAGTTTCAATGCCAAAAGATGAGCAGAGGTTCCAGAGGTTAGGAGAGACATTTTCCCAGACAACAGCAGGCGATACAGCATGAGGAGACTTTGGTTCAATCTGAGTGGAGAAGGGACTGCACTAGTGTGATGCAGTAGCTGTGCAATTCCAATTTGGACGACTCACTTGGAGCTGAGGTCAGAGTTCAATTTTCCTGTGGAGTGAGGGAATTTCCTCACTAGATTTTTCTTGCCAATATTTCTCTATAGGATTTCCAATTTCGGCATCCAGTTGTACTCATATTATTTCACTACTTCTTAATAAAATAAAACCCTCACTGTTGCACCAATTTTCCCAAGTTGGGTTTTCCGGGGGACATTTGTCCAAAAATAATTGTGTTATTTTATGTGTGTGTGCTAGCATTTATTCCAGTGTTTATTCTTCCGCAGTTTTACTTGTGTAGGTTACAGTGTGATTTGTTTAGTATTTGCTGTAGCAAACAATAAATTCAATTTTAAATTAAATTAACAATTAGGAGAATAATTTCCAGTTGTTGTAATATGATTCCGGTTTTCAAAATATTCACATACTTCTTCGTGAACCTTTGGAGTTTTTGTTATATATTCCTTCTTTATTTATGTTACGTTATAGGCATCCTTCTCTAACTTTGATAGCAACACATTTGTTGTACTCTCTTCATCGTCGCCATCCAAAGAGGACCTCATATGGCTACTAATGTTTAGATTGGGAAGGATGTCTCTTTTTTCTCTCAGAGAGACCTCTTGCTTGAGGACTCTTTTTCCTTTGAGAGTGACCTCTTTCTTGAGGACAAAATTTATGTATATGCTTGGTTGTATGATACAATTATCATTATAATGTTGCATTTAATAACCCAAGATCAAAATTCATTTAAATTGACTATGGTTTAGTATCATTTTGCTGGTGGACCTTTAGTAAGACCAATCTCCACGTAGATATGAGCATCTGTGAAAATAACTTGTTGAATATGTTCAAGATTGTACCTTACAAATCCACCCAAAGCATTCCATTTTATTCAAAGACCAAATCATTCCAAAAAGGGAGAGGCATATTTGGGAATATGGACCAAATTGGCATTTCAGATATAACCATAACAAAAGGGTTAAAATATGAAGTCTATGGGGCAATAAAGAGGCATTCTCTTCCCTAAAACCAAGGTCCCTCCAAAAAAATTATTTGGTAACCCTAAACAATATAAAGCTGAACTACAAAGAAACCTTTGAAACATAAAAGGATATCACAAATTTTGGTCTAATTGGAACAAGTCCGTTGATGCAAATTAGCTGACTAAGGCTGAAACCCATTAAACTGGTTAAAATATATTTAAGGACCAAAAAAACTTCATTTCCCTCTGAATGCTTGACTCCCAAAGCTAGAATATCAACCATTTTCTCAACAATATGTGGACTTGGCTGACAAAAAGATAAATTATTGAAGGATGAACCTTGGTTTGGGCTTCATCCTTATGAGAAATCTTCTTGGATGAAGAAGGCACCTTAGATAATACTCCTCCACCATGCAAATGCAACACAAATTAATATTAAGTCCCTGCAAATATTGTAATCTATTAATTTAGATAAATATAAAAAATGATTACTCTCATAGACAAGTTGTTGCTCAAAAAAAGGTGTTCCATAACTTTGTTATTAAGAGAGTTTAATGGTTGCCACAAAATTAGATCCATGTATCCACAATGGAATCGATTTCCCATTAAGAGATTTAACTACGATATGGTGTCTTGCTAAGGTTTCTAGGCTCAATACTTAACTTTGTCCTGGAGGATATGTCTAAATCATGAATCTCCTTCAAATGAGCTTAGATCTAATTAGATATGTTTTGGTTGACTTGAAAATGCTTGGAAATAGTTTCATATTCTTGAATATGCTTAGATATTTTGCATGCATCCTTGATGGAACTTGAATCTACTTATAGTTGTAGAAACAATAGAAAGAATAGCCTCGTCTTGAAGATCAAAGGATCCAAGGAAGAAGATAGAGTGTTTGCAATACACGTGGAAAAATTTCTAGGCCATTCACTAACATTAAAGGCCTCTCCCATCATTTTGTCCTTCACTACCATGGAAAAACATGAAACAAAAATGAAAGCACTAGCATAACTCAACAATTTCTAGATCTAAAGGCATGCAAATCAATCATTAACCAATGATTCATCTTAGCTTATGTTTCGACCCTAACCTTAGATACAATGTAGAGAGGGATGAATCTTGGAAATTGACCATGGAAATTTCCCTAAGAAACCCTAGTTTTTCTATCCTCGTTGTCAAGCAGTGGATTTATCAAATCATAGAATTTAAGTCACCATTCACGAGCCATTGAAAATCCTTTACATTGCATGCACAATTTTAAATCTAGAGAGAGAAAAAACCATTCATACCATACCCTTCTATTATCGTTGAAAATCCTCCAACCCAACCCAAATAAAATAAGTAGTTAGAAAATTTATTATTATCTTGAAAACAAATGTAGAAATGTTGAGCTTTGGGATTATAGTAAGAAAACTTTTCTTTTATACTTTAGTCACCTTTGTTGTTCTTTGTAGTTGTGAAGTTTGGATTGTATTGTTCCTCTTGGGAGTTGGAATAAAATTAAACCAATCCAAATCCTTCTCATAACCTATAAATTTGAAACTAAACACTTATTACCCTTTTCCTCTTTCCTTTGATTGAAGCTACATGTACTTTCATGGAGTTTAATGTTTAGATTATAAACACGAACTACCTAAGTAAATATAGGCTCCACATTATTATTTTAGTATACGATTTGAAAATCATGACAACAATATACTTGTTAAGAGTTCACATTGCTATTTACAAACATTGAAACTTAACTAAGAGAGAATAGTAATTATTTCTCCAATATCCCAACCAGTTAAATTAAACCTAATTGATACAAACAAATTAAAAATAAAAATATAACACACCTAATTTTTTATTTTTATTTTTTCATATAGTAGAATGTTCATTCTATTTACGATTCTATCTCTTGAGTGGGCCTAATGGTTAAGAACAATTGCCTTTTTTGTAAGAGGTCACATGTTCAAATCTAGAGAGGGAGTAGAGCATGTACACATTTAAGCAAGGGGTTTAGGGAATACAGTATGTACACCTTTGTATAATTTATCCCTTGTCCCATAAACAAGGGGTTTTTATATACCAATTTGTTGTTTGGCATAAATTTATTTAATTTTTTCCTATTCTACATTTTCATCCCATCTCCATCTGGAAGAGAAGAATTTTTCTTGAACCAAAGCTAAGAAGCTATTTGCAAACAAATGTAATGGTATCTGTAATCGAAGATAACATCGCTTATGTATTTGTTTCCTCAGAATTTCTTCCAAAGGAAAGCTCTTTCCTCTAGCCAAGAAAAGGATGAATGTGCTTTTGTTGAGAATCGAACTTGGAACGATGACGAAGGCTTCTGAACCCTCTTCTTTGTTCTTTTCTCGGGTGTGTAATGAATTATTCCACCTAATCTTTTGGAGAATGATTTGTATCGATGCATTTTTAATTACTAGGTCATTTTCTTAACTTTTCCTGCTTCCACAAGATGGGGATTGAATGAATGAATGATATTTTAACGTCCACGAGACTAAACATAGTCTATGGGACCACCAATGTTCCTGTTTTCACGTATTACAACTCAATCCTTTTCTTATTCAAGTTAACGATGAGCTAGCATAACCTCGAGGAGGTCACCAATGCAACATGACTTGACGACCACCAAAACAATTCCATTAGCTGAACCTGGACACTGACGAACCACTGTTTCTATCAAACATGACGTGGACATTATGCCACATTGGCAACTGACGTGTCAATTTCACGGATATTGACGATGCTGGTGAATGAATATGTTTTGAGCTACAAGCGTGGCCATCTAATGTGTAATGTATTCTTCCCTGGAAATGACATCATTCATTACATATGACATGGGATGGGATTCCTACATGTAAATAACGTGATTTTGTTTCTAGATAAGGTGGGAAAGTTAAGTGTATAGGTGGAAATATTTTGAGTGTCAGTTCCTTGATCATTCAGATAGGATTGAATTGAATTTCTATTACAATTTGAATGGGTCTAATGGTTAAGGGCACATGTTTCCTCGTAAGAGGTCAAAGGTTTAAATCCAGAGAAGATTGTTCTAGAGTAGGATGATTTTCGGTAAACCTAGGTAAAGTATTATGATAACATGACTTGGATCAAGTTCAATAGTGCATTATTAGCTATATTTGAGTATGCATTGAGATTGATTTTATTATCAGTTTAATAGAGAAGATTGTTCTAGAATGGGATGATTTTCAGTAAACCTAAGTAAAGGATTATGAGAACATGACTTTTCATTATATGAATGACCAACAAAGATGCCAATTCTAGGATCTTGTTTGTCACATTTTCCTTGTAAGGGAAAATGTTAAAAGCCATAAACATAAAGGATGAAAATCATAAGAGAAGAAACTTCCAAGGGTATTTCCAACATAATAGGAAAATCAACTAAGACAAGTGATATCGATGTGGGTACTCAACGCTACTTGGTAGCACCATTGTATCGATCCAAACTCCCTTTAAAGTTGGTTACATGGTTATAGACTTGGTACTTTCTACTTCAACATAGAGTCAAAACGATAAATCCATATTTGGGATGAAGAAAACACCATGAATCATTAAATTTGAATGTAGATAAGGACATTAGAGTCCCTCTCTAGAGTAGGTAGCAAAGAGTCAATTGTTCATCCATCCATTGTATACCCCTCCATTGAATGGATAGATCCACGAAAGAAGAAAGGGAATAAAAGAAAGTCTGTTATTTCACCAGATTTATTACTAAGAGACATGAGAACAAAACACACACCTTAGTGCCAATCAAAATGTGCTTTCTACAAGTTAATTGTCAGTAGATGTATGATGGGATGACATGATAGAGTAGGTCATGAAATATCTATTCAACTTCAAATCAACCCCATATTGATGAAAAATGATGTTTATGATGAAAGTTTCAAAAGGTTCCAATGTAAATCCTATTGACCATTATATTAGAATAAAATCGAGAGTCATATTACATCTCAAGAGCCCAATACAACTTAATCAAAGTCCAATAACCACTAAATTAAATTAAATCCACTATCCTTAATGCATGAGAAGATCATGATATCAACATTTTGTTAATAGAGATGATCATCACACATTATAAAATGTTTAGGTGGATTATACATCATGTCCCTATCTTGTATTTTGGTAAGATTTCAATCCTCTCATAATACTCGTTCTAAACTACAACTCTACATATAACTGTAAATGTTATTTCTACAAATAAAATAAAGATATTATCAAACATCTAAATGAAACATTTTAATTAAAAATTCATATCACACAGAATTATCATTATAAAGTGGAAAATCAATCTAAATTTTGTACATTAAAGTTTGAAATTTTTTAGTAACATTATTTTAAATGTCAATAATATATAGAGAAAATTACTTCTTATATATTATTTTTCTTCTAAATTTGAAGTTTATGAATGCAAAAAGGATGTTCCCCCTTTACATATTAATAACTCGTTATTATAAATGAGAAGTTTTTTTTGTTTTGTTTTTGTTTTTTTATGTTTTCTTGTAAAAGAGACACGCAATTTTATTCATCAGATAAGAAAAAAAATTACATTTTGCATATGTGATGACACACTTCAAATATGCATGCAAAGAAATAGCTTTACCATCTGAAGACACCTAGAAAGACCAACATGAAAAATATGTTGAATTGAAGAAGATATACATTAAGACTAACTTTTTTAGCCCTATGATCTGCATAAGAAGCATATACCTAGGATGTAAAACAGTTTGAAGTTTATGAATGTAAAAAGGATGTTTTCCCCTTTACATATTAATAACACATTTATTTATCATAAATGAGAAGTTTTTTATTTTTGTTTTTATTTTCTTGTAAAAGAGACATGTAATTTTATTCATCAGAAAAGAAAATATTACATTTTTCATATGTGATGACACATTTCAAATATGCAAGCAAAGAATCAGCTTTACCATCGGAAGACACCTAGAAAGACCAACATGAAAAACATGTTGAATTGAAGAAGCTATACATTCAGACTAACTTTTTTAACCCTAGGATCTGCATAAGAAGCACATACCCTAGGATGCAGAACATAAAATAGATATGTCATGAACATGCCATACTACAAACAATCATATAGGGTGCAAAGGCCCACAAACAAAACCCAAAGTGTTGGAGACATTTCAAGGGTTGAAACCCAGAGAGGAGTGGTGAATAGACCACAAACGATAACCAAACGATGATGAGAACCATAGACCCTGAAGCCAAGAACACACTGCGCCGCATTAACAAAAGAACCTAATGCTTGAAGTGGAAGCCAACAAAGGATGGTTTGTGATCGACAACAAAACCTTGGCTAGCAACCATGGAAACACAACAAATCTAAGCAAGATATGAGCTAGCGAAACGCTCCAGCAGAGAGAGGTGACACCTGCATAACAAAGGGTACCCCCAAGCACGAGCCAAAAGGCCAAGATAAACACATGTAACGGGAATTGGCAATGACCATGACGGAGCTCGAACCAGATGAAAGAGTGAGGGTAACACGAAAAAGGGGCGAAGACATCTAGGGTTTAACCACCAGTCTCCCCAACCAGATGAAAGAGTGAGGGTAGCACGAAAAAGGGGGCGAAGACATCTAGGGTTTAACCACCAGTCTCCCCGCTCCCTCAATGCTCTCTTTCCAATAATCAAATGAGAAAGTTTTATATATTGTTATATAAGAATACATTTGAAGTTGTTACTAAACTAATATATCTAAGTATTAGACAATTTTATTTATGTAAAAAAATCAAATACTTAAAAAATAAAAAATGAAAAAGACATGATTACATGTAAGCTTACTCTCTTCGCGCACACACACATTACATTATTATAAATGAGAAAATTTTATATATTGGTATATACAAATAAATTTAAAAATGCTGCTAGATCAATATATTTAATTATTAGACAATTTTATCTATGTAGAAAAGTCAAATACTTAAAAAATAACAAGTGGAAAAAAGAAAGAAAGAAAATTATTTTAACTTCCACTAGGCGAAAGATAGCCTATGAGACGTATTTCTTCTTCATTTGGTTGATGTATTCAGCCCTTTTCCCATGAGGCCTCACAACCCTTGAAGCCTCACAATAAACAATCCCATCTTCTCGACAAAACCCTCGCTATATAGATTATCCCAAGAGCTAGCTGCAAGAATATCTGCATATATGCAATGTTCATGCTTAGTAGTTGCCTCTTAGGCAAAAAAACAATCGATAATTTTAAATACATAACTTTTCATCAAATATCCACTAAAACCTTAAACCATATAAATAAATTTTTTAGGTGATATGGGAAATGTTCATTCAAAATATGTTGTTTTGCAAAATAAAAATGTATGTATTTTGTTTTTCAAAATAAAAATTTATGTATTTTTTTCAATGTAATATTATCTAATGAAAAGTGAGTTAATTTTAGAAATTGATTATAAAATTAATGTGATTTTTTAATGTAATAGTATTTAAATAAAATTACAAAATTTTTACTGAGTTTATTTTTTTAAATCGAGTATCTGAGATTTTATTTTAATGGTATTTGTATTAAGGTAGGTGTTTTTTTCCTTCTAAGTTTCATATTGGTGAGGCTACAACATGGTCATGTCCAAAAATAACATCCGAATAGGGCAATGAATTCAACTAGTGACTTAACATCTAGGAGTGTTGGACCAATGCACCCAGTGATTATCTAGACCCATTAAACTATTAAGGTAGGTGTTATAATTATGTGATAGTGTAATTAATTTATATTGAGTATAATATATATATTATATATATATTTAAAAAAAAAAAAAAATAGTTTAATTATTTTATATTTTGCTTTTTTTTTTTTGGGCTAAATTTGATGATTAAATTATAATGAGTTTGTGATTTTTTATTATTTAGTAGTCTGGAAAACAAAAAGTTGTAAAATATTCAGATTATGCATAATTCCAACGAATACCTATTGGATTTGAGCTAAAATTAATCGCTTAAGCTATGAAAATCTAAAAAAAAATTGAGTTAGATGATTGTTTTAGGTATAAATGTGAGAGAATGATATATAATGGGTATATTATTAAATAAAATAAATTAACAAATAGGAAAAAAATAAAATTTTAAATATTTCTTTTAATAAAATAATATTTTAATTTAACATGTAAGAATTTAAATTTATAATAAAAATATTAAAACAAAATTTTTATTTAAATATAATGTAATTATATTTTTAATAATTTATTTTTAAATTCAAATTAAAAAAAAATATCTATAAATTCTGACACAGGAAAAGGAAAACGATACTTAAATTAAACGCCAAAAAAACTAGATCATCAAAATTCACTTAAAACACTGTACTTTTATAAAAAATACACATTTCCTAATAAAATAATTTATATAACATAAACTGTGCAATCTCAACAAATCCAAAATGGGATTCCAAATAATTTATGCACATTTAAGGCACATTAATAAATTTTACCCTCATATTTAAATTATGGATATTTTTAAGTTATATTTATAACTATGTAAAGATTACAAAATTAGATGTGAGACCAATTAAAACTGGTAAATAGATAAAATACTGTGAAATCTGAATTAATTAGTTTATCCCACAAATTAAATACGTTATTTAAAGTATAAGTACATAGTACAACTGTAAGTGCTATTTTTTTTCTTGACAAATATATTTTAAAGCGCATAAATTTCATTATGTTGTTCAATAAAAAAAAATTGGAATACATTTTTCAATATATTTATATATATATATATAATTTGATTCTAATATTTAAATATTTAAAAATTATTATAAATCATAAAAATTTACAAATTAATTAAAAGTCAAACATAATTATAATAGAGCTTGCTAAAAGGCTTTTTTTCAACTTAAGGTGGATGGGATTTGTTATTATATATATATATATATATATTTTAATGACTTAGATTGATTATCAAGGGAATATGCTCAACACATGCTTAGTCTTAATGTTTATCAACCACTGTAGTGTGTTGTAGAGTTTGTTTGGTTGCATTGACTTTTAATAAATTTAAAAAATCATAATCATGCCACATGGCTATCTGCCAACCAATTTCATAGAGATTCGATATTATTCCAATTCTAATATGTTCATATTCTAATTAGATGGAGAAAATAATATATAAGTAAATTTTGTTTAGCAAAATGGTCCATTTTAGAATAAGAAATGTAATTTTTTTTCATGTTAAATTAGATTCATGCTATGTGGCTCTCTAACCCCCAATTTCCTAGGGGTTTGAGATTATTCCAATTCTAATAAAATCATAACCCCCAATTTCCTAGGGATTTGAGATTATTCCAATTCTAATAAGATCATATTCTAATTAGATGAAAAAATTAATATATAAGCAAATTTTATTTAGCAAAATGATCCATTTTACAATAAGATGTGTAATTTTTTTTTTCCCAAACTAAAGTTGACCCATAATCTTTTTATACATAGTTAATCACGTATGTGTTAATAAAACATTCTTCTTGTAACAATAAATTTTTTTATTATTCACAACATTAATATTTTTTGTGGTTAGTTATTGAACCTTACAATATAACTAAGTATACCAATAAAAAAACAGAAATAAAATTTTTATTATATATATAAATATAATAAGAATAATATTTGAAAATGCTACTAAACAAATATCGCTCATTATGAGACAATTTTATCTATGTAAAAAAGTCCAATTACTTAAAGAATAAAATGAAAAAAACACGATTGCATGTAAACACTCCTATATATATATATTTAATATAATTGGAGGTGGTTCTTTACTAAACCCTAATAATTATATATAATTAATATTTGATTTAAGTTATATATATAAAGATAATTTTTAAAATTAAATATTATTATTAATTATGTTTTAAATTATTATTATTATTTTGTAGATTTAATTTTATTATATCACAAAAATAAGTTATATTAGAGAGTAATACATTTCAAAAAGTTTCTTTTAGTATTTCTCATGTTAACACCAGAATTGTTTAGGACTTTTTCTCTTTTCCTCTTTCTCCTACATACATCTACTCAATTTGCAAAATTATTGGTTACAACTGGAGATAAGGCCAAATCTTCATTTACTTGAGAAAGCTCCATCACTAACGAGTCAACAGAGCACACGATCTCTTTGTCATTATTTGAATGGTCAGACTCGTGGTAGCATTTCTGCCCACTGATTGCAAACAAAATTAATGCTGTTACTCCTTCATTCTCCTCAGCCGACAGATTCTCCTCAACAGAAGGATGAGGCGAATCCTCAGGGACTTGCACTGGATCTTGAGAAGCTGAGGTGTTAGTAGTTGTCTTTTGTTGTTGAGAGCAATACTTCTTAAGGCTTGCCACATTGTTTACATTAGACGTTTCCCTCTGATACCCCCAGCCGTAGTTGGGTTTTCTCGGCTTTAGGGAACTGCGCAACCCTTTTGAGGCAAGGCATGCATTCTGCATATGCCCTAGTTGCTAACAAACTCTGCATCTAAAAGTCGTGTTTTCGTAGTCCAATGGTTGAAGATAGTCCTTTCCATCCCAATTAAGAGATATTTTATCTAGAAGTGCCTCACTTGAGTTCAATTCCACACAAATGCGGACGAATGAGATGAAACCATTTGCCGTAGTCCAATGGTTGAAGATACTCCTTTCCATCCCAATTAAGAGACATTTTATCTGGAAGTGCCTCGCTTGAGTTCAATTCCACACAAATGCGGACGAATGAGATGAAACCATTTGCGAATCTTTCATTATCACTTTTGACGAAATGACCTAATGTGTTTCTAATAACTTTGAGGAAGTTTCGCCTAATCCACTGGAGGGGTAATTTTGTGAGTCATACCCATATTAGAGTAGCCAAAGACTTCATTGAAAGGGGGTTGAACTTCGAAAACCATGGCTGAATTGAAGGACATGCATAGCCCCATAACCAGGATCCCTAGTAAAAAACTCTCTGTCGATCTTCAAGGTCTTTGAAGACAACCATAAAATATCCTTTGGAACAAATAAAAAATCCAAATTCTTGGTCCAGTTCTAATGAACCCAAGCCCGAAGGGCAGTAGCTGGGGGCCAAAATGCATTGAACCGACAAATAATCACACACCATTGATAATCCAAAATCTTGATCTTAGTGGAAAACTCATTAATTTGAAGCGTTGGGGTGACTGTTGAATGCTCCACCAAAAAATGTCATCTTGAAAGAGCCGTGAAAGAGCCTTAAAAGGATCAAAGATGGACTAGGGCATTTTTGAATGACAAGGGTTTTGATGTCGAGGATTCCCCATTTCCTTTGGCACCTCCGCTAAGACCAACAATGATAGAAATAATGGAATCCTTCTTAATGCCATATTCTTTGAGTTCATTTGTCGGAATAATTATTATTATTTTAAAATTAATTATAATACTAATTTAATAATCATAAGTTAATAATAACAATTTAATTTTAAAGTTCTCTTAATGATAGATAATTAATTCAAATATTAAATTATTATTATATTAATATATTATTATTTATTTATTTTTATAATTTAAAAATGATTTTGACTATATATGGATTCAATACCTTGAAAAATCTCCAAGGGATTCACATAGTGGAGAGTTCACAACTCAAATTTGTGATTCCAATAAATCCCTACCAAATTTTGGACAAATTAGAACCGAAAATATGTCAAAAAACCTTCCAAAATAAACTACGACTATATATATAGAGTAGAGTATGTTTATATACAATAATATATCTTTCATTGTCATTCACATTTATTCTTATATACCAATATATAAAACTTTCTCATTTATAATAATGTACTGTGTTGTTAATGTATAAAATAATGTAATGTGTTGTTAATGTAGGAAGAGAACAACATCGTAGTTTTTCTGTGAGATTTATTAGAGGGTTTTGGTATTTTTTTGTGAAGTTTGTTAGAGGATTTTGGTGCCTTTTGATCAAAATTGTTTAAAATTCGGAAGGGATTTACTAAAATCACAAATTTGAATTGTGAAGTCTCTATAATTCTAATGTCCCAAATTTTTTTTCAACTTTTTTCAACTTACTAAATTCATATAGTCAAAAACTAATTTAAATAACAAAAATAAAATTTAACCATTTTTTAACTAAATACCAAAAAAATTACTCTAAAAAATCAAAAATCTAAAAAATATATTTGTTGGAAAATACCTTCCCAAAACATCCATTTTTAATACTCTTCCAATTCGGAAAAATGATTAATTTAGAAATTATGAATTTCATGTATGAAGGGAAAAATAAAAATTCATATGAAAGGTGTGAATTTCATTGACGACGTGGAAAAAATAAATTAAGACTCATATGTTTGAAGGTTGTCACGTTATGGTGCTAATAAAATATAAGATACGTCTATATCTCAACTACTTGGAAGGTGGGAAGGTGTGAATTTTATTGATCATGTTTCTTAACAATGCGAAAATGAAGACGGATTAATATTATTTATTTAAGCGATTTAATTTTTAATAAAATAAAAAATGAAATTATTTATTTTTATTGTAATCTTATTTATTTAAGTTTAAAAATATAACTTTATAGGGCCATGTTTAATTATTAAATTTTTAAGAGTTTTTGGTTGAGTTAAAATAGTATGGGGTCAAATTTTTATTTTTGTTATTTAAATTGTGTATATGAATTTAATATGTGGATTTTTTTTAGAACATTTAGATTGTGGAGAATTTATAACTCAAACATGTGATTTTAGCAAATCTTTACAAAATTCTAAACAATTTTGACCAAAAAAAGTACTGAAAAAACTTTTAAAAAATCTTACAAATAAAACTAAAATATTTTATATATTTTTATTTATATTATTATTTATTATTCTATATATATATTATTATATATATATTAATTTAATTTTCAATATTAAATTGTATTAATTTGTTTTTTAATTTACTATATTATTATATGATTCAGATAATAAGTTAATATAAAAAAATAATATTTAAATAATTCTTTTTATAGAATTATTTAAGTTTTAATTATTTAATTTTAAAAAGTGTATTTACAGTAAAAGGTTTTGGAAAATGGTGGTTTAAATTCTGTTTATTTTGGAAAATGGTTGTCGGAATTTTATTTTAATTAATGGTAGGATTTAACTTTCATAGAATATTCTAGAATATTTTTAGTAGTATACATAAAACAAAAGATTAAAACACTTTCTTTTGGATTGCCTAGCTCTCACTCACATCTGTTCTCATTTCCAAAAAGTTAGCCACTCTACCAACCTTCTTGACTTGTTAAGTCAACAAAACTATAGTGATCCAAGAAGACTTCTCTCCCTTCTTTTTGGTCATTGAAATAAAATATTAAAGAGTCTCAATTAATCTCTTACTTTCTTAAGGATGTTAATCTCTTACTTTCTTAAAGAGTATGAATATGGTTTGATAGACCATATTGAACTTAGTGGATATTAGGCATCATCATCATCATCTTCATCAAAAACCAACCTAGATCCATCTTAAATTGGATCTACTAGGGATCAAATCTCTTTTCACTTTAAAAGGGTTGTATCTCAAGAGATTTGATCCCTCTTGGTTCTTGGTAAATCTGGATCTAGATTAGTTTAGTTATTAATTATAATTATAATTCTAAATATAATTATTAGTTTTATATTTTTAAATTTTAATTTTGATGTAATTTTTTATCCACTACTCAAATGTTTTTAAATTAAATTTAATTTTTTAATTTTATTAATTATTATTATTATTTTATTTTGCCCTGGTCAAAATGTTTATAGGATATTACATTACATTACAACTCTTAGTTCAAAAATGTCATATGAAGTGAGTTATGATTTTTTGGAGATGTGGTGGTCATAAGCCATGATATTGGTCCATGATATTGTAGTAAAGTCTATTTACAGATTAAGAAGCTTAATGGTAGAGTGGAGGTAAATCTCCTTTGTTAAGAATTTTGTTCCATATTTTTTTAAACGTATATATGTTTAAAAGAGGAATATTCATATGTTATCTAAGCATTCGCTATTGACTATAGGAAAGGTCTACTGTATAAAGTACATAACTCAAATTAGTACGGTGCCTCGCTTTTGAGCCTTTGTTATTGCCTTCTATACCCTTTTGCGGGCTCAGGTGATGCAGACTCAGGTGAGGCAAGACCTTAGGGCATACTCCGGTGTAAGGACTCATCGTCTTTTTTGGTTGGCCCTAAAGAAACATATTCTTCCGGTGAGCACTTCAACATGAGAACGCTTCAAACACCTACCTAAGTAGGACGAGGTCAGTAAGTAGGGCGAGACTAATAACATTAAAAATATTAATGTGGTTGATATAGCCAAGACTTTATAAATATAACAAAAAAGAACTATTGCAACAAAAAATTATTGCAACAGGAAGAATGCCTTACCAATATACACATTTACCTTAACCATGTATCAAAAAAGTTATGGGTCAACTTTAACTTGAGAAAAAAAAGGAATTACACATCTTATTGTAAAATGGATCATTTTGCTAAATAAAATTTGTTTATATATTAATTTCCCCATCTAATTAGAATATGAACTTATTATAAGTGGAATAATCTCAAATCCCTAGGAAATTGGTGGGAGGGAGCCATGTGGCATGAATCTAATTTAATTTGAGAGAAAAAAGAATTAGAGGTCTTATTTTAAAATAGACCATTTTGCTAAATAAAATTTGCTTATATTAATTTCCCCGTCTAATTAGAATACGAACTTATCAAATTGGAATAATCTCAAATCCCTAAGAAATAGGTGACTTTTCACTATAAAAGAAATTTACACATCAAGAGATTTGATCCCCTCGATACTTAGTAGATCCAAAGTGAAAACGGATCTAAGTTGATTTATTTATTAGTTTTTATTAAAACTATTATGGTATGTGTGCATAAATTACTCTCAATTATATTTAAAGAATTATTATAATTTTTTCTTTAATATTATATTTATATTAAAATTGATTTAATTCTTTCTTATTAATTTAAATAAGAACATATTTTCAATATATTTTGATTTAAATTGAATTAAATCTAAATTTAAATATTGTAAAATTTTACTTTAAAATATAAGGTAAAATAATTTAATTATTATATAAATTTTGCATCTCAGCAAATCCCAAAATAGAATTCCAAACAATTTATTTTACTTTTAAGGCACTTAATAAAATTTTACTTCTTTAGATAATTTAAATTATGGATATTGAGAATTATAGTATTTTTAAGTTATATTTTATAAATTATGATATAAGATTACACAATTGATGTGAGTGAAATAAAAATCTGTAAATAAATAAATAAAATAATATAAATCTGAATTAATTAGTTTTCTACAAATTAAATAGGTTTATTTAAGTTATAAGTACATTTTATTTTTTTATTTTTATTTTTTATTAAATTTTTACTCAAAAAACTGAAAACCTTTGTTTCATTTGGAGTCTATAACAAAATTTTTGAATTAATTTTTTCTCATTCGCAAAATATATTATATTTTAAAGTGCGTGAGATCAAAAAAATTGGAATACATTTTTTAAAATAGATAAATTTGTTTATAATTATCAAATATTTAAATATTTCAAAATTATTGTAAAACCATAAAAATTTATAAATTAATTAAAAGTCAAGCATAATTTAATAAAACTTGCTAAAGGCTTTTTATTTGAACTTAAGGTGGATGAGGATTTGTTGTTCTTGTTGTTGTTTTTTTTTAATTAAGGGACTAGAGTGATTCTCAAGGGAATATGTTCAACATATGCTTAGTCTTAATGTTTATCAACCACTTTAGTGTGTTACAGAGTTTGTTCTGTTGCATTGACTTTTAATAAATTTAAAAAATCATATTTGTGCCACATGGCTATGTGCCAACCAATTTCATAGGGATTTGATATTATTCCAGTTCTAATATCATCATATTCTAATTAGATGGAGAAATTAATATATAAGTAAATTTTATTTAGCAAAATGGTCCATTTTAGAATAAGATGTGTAATTTTTTTCATGTAAAATTAGATTCATGCGAGGTGGCTTCCTACCCCCAATTTCCTAGGGATTTGAGATTATTCCAATTCTAATAAAGATCATATTCTAATTAGATGAAAAAATTAATATATAAGCAAATTTTATTTAGCAAAATAATCCATTTTACAATAAGATGTGTAATTCTTTTTTTTCTTCTTCTCAAGTTAAAGTTGACCCATAATCTTTTTATACATGGTTAATTAAATAAATGTATATGTGCGTTGGTAAAACATTCTTCCTGTTGTAATAATTTCTTTTATTATTCAACAACATTAACATTTTTTAATATGATTATACGTTACCATAGTATCCAAATAAAAAAGACATCATGATTTTTTATTATGAATATTAATATATAAAAATAATTTGTGAAAATGCTACTCAACTAATGTATCTATTTATGAGACAATTTATCTATGTAAAAAAGTCAAATTACTTGAAGAATACAAAACAACACGATTGCATGTAAACACTATATATATACTTAAATAATTAAATTGTAGGTGTTCAGATTATTATATATTATTATTTGATTTAAAGTTATATTATTATTAAAGATAATTTTAAAATTAAATTATTATTATTAATTTATGGTTGTTAAATTATTATTATTATTATTTTGTAGATTTAATGTTATTATATCAGAAAAATAAGTTATTTTAGAAAGTAATACACTTCAAAAAGTTTCTTTAGTATTTCTCGTGTCACTCACCAGAATTGTTTAGGAGTGTTTCTTTTTTCCCTTTTCTCCTATGTACATCTATCCAACCTACAAAATTATCGGTTACAACTGGAGATAAGGCCAAATCTTTATTTACTTGAGAAAGCTCTATCACTAACGAGTCAACAAAGCACACGATCTCTTTGTCATTATCTGAATGGTCAGACTCGTGGGAGCACTTCTGCCCACTGACTACAAACATAATTAAAGTTTTTACTCCTTCATTCTCCTGAGCTGACAGATTCTCCTCAACAGAAGGATGAGGCGAATCCTAAGGGGCTTGCATTGGATCTTGAGAAGCTGAGGTGTTAGTAGTTGTCTTTTGTTGTTGAAAGCAATCCTTCTTAAGGCTTACCACATTGTTTACATTAAACGTTTCCCTCTAATCCCCCCAGCCGTAGTTGGGTTTTCTCGGCTCTAGGGAACCGGGCAACCCTTTTGAGGCAAGGCATGCATTCTGCATATGCCTTAGTTGCTAAAAAAATCTACATCTAAAGTCGTGTTTTCGTAGTCCAATGGTTGAAGATACTCTTTTCCATCCCAATTAAGAGATATTTTATCTGGAAGTGCCTCGCTTGAGTTCAATTCCACACAAATGCGGATGAATGAGATGAAACCATTTGCCAATATTTCATTATCAATTTTGACGAAATGACCTAATGCGTTTCTAATAACTTTGAGGAAGTTTGGCCTAATCCACTAGAGGGGTAAGTTTGTGAGTCATATCGATATTAGAGTAGCCAAAGACTTCATTGAAATGGGGTTGAACTTCGAAAGCCATGGCTGAATTGAAAGACCTGCATAGCCCCATGACCAGGATCCCTAGTAAAAAACTCTCTGTGGATCTTTAAGGTCTTTCAAGACGGCCATAAAATATCCTTTAGAACATAATAAAAAATCCAAATTCTTGGTCTAGTTCTAATGAACCCAAGCCCGAAGGGCAGTAGCTGGGGGCCAAAATCCACTGAACCGACAAATAATCACACACCGTTGATAATCCAAAATCTTGATCTTAGTGGAAAACTCATTAATTTGAAGTGTTGGGGTGATTGTTGAATGCTCCACTGATGGCCTCCCGCCTTTCTAATGCGGCTTAAGTGATTAGACTGTACGCATTCAATGTGACAGATGTTGGACTTTATTGTTGATGTACGCTCCTCCTGATATTTTCGGGGTTCTACCTTGTGGTACCGGTTATGGCTTGCCACCTGCCGGTCTCCCTTGTCAGGTCACTCCGCCTTTTGTCAACCCTAGACTTGTTTGCTTACCATTTTCGCTTATTCACTGTGTTAAACCTCAGCTCCGCTCTGTGGGGTTTATCCGCGCCTCCGCCGTCTGGTTCTAGCACTGTATTCTGTGGATGCTTTCGGCCTTCCGCCGCTCTAAAAGTTGGGTTACAATGACTGTGGCAACGCCGTCCGCGCCTGCACTGTAATAATATTTTGGTTTGCTGTTCGTTAAGTGTTCTCTGCTAATTAAACGTTGTTTCTCGCCTGTTAATTTGTGGGTTTAACTTGTGACAGGGTCCCCGTCAATCTGTTGCGTTTCAACTCTGCTACTAAGGTAGGCTATGGTTCCATGCTAAACTTGGTTTCCACTTCTCCTTCATACCCTAACACCCTCGCTCCTTGTCTTCAGGGTTATAGTGATCGTTTTGCTTTACGATGCTGCCTCCTCAACTCCAGGTGAGATCCCGTGTTTCATAACTCATTCATTTGCTGTTTTTAATAATTGTTTCGTGGTTGCAATTGATATTAACCTGCCTCCACTCCGTTTGCAGGTTGCTCGAGGTAGCTGGCCACCGTTGCTTTGCACTCTCTGCGATCTCTGGCAATCGTTCGAACCCTCCCAATCCTTTTCTACGGGTAGGGTCTTTCCGTGTTGGCTTGATTGTCAATCTGTAGAGGTTTTAAGAACTCTGTTTGCAATAGTTATAGTCACCTGAGCGGTGAACGAAACAAGGCTTCTCTCGGCCGTTGTAACTCTTCTGTTCGATTTTGTAATATTTATATTTTTGTATTAAGACCCTCAGCCGCACAGAACTTGTTCTGGTGCCCTCTCGCTGTTATAGTTCTTTGGGTTCTAGTCTGTTATATCTTTATCTGTGCAAAAAAACTATGTTTCGAAGGAACTCGCTCTGGTGGAGCGTTAAACGCTCAGAACTCTTTATGTGCCTCGATTATAATAATTTATAAACATGGGACTGTTTTGGGTTTTCAATCCAGCATTTACTTTAGCTGTAAATAACGTTTTGGTTTTTCATTCCAGCATTTACATTAGCTGTAAATAATGTGAGGGTTTGTGTTTCGTTACCTGCTTGATTGTTTGCGGTCGTAATTATTCGCCTTTCTTTGGCTGGAAGTAGTCTTTGTAGCAGCGCCCTGCTCTCCTTGTTAATTGCTTACTGTCTTTGTTATTTCAACATAATTTAATTACACAGAATATATATCAATGCATGAAATTAATTTGTTACAGTGGTGCTTCAATTGATAAAAACAAGTTTTATTCCAAAGGACCGCAATTTCTTTCTCTGTTTGAGGAATCCTTTTCCTGTCTTTTTTTCGCCTCTTTAACATCTCAGAGGCACAACTGCTCTCTTTTCCGGTTGAACTGCCCAACCAGAATTCTTGCAACTGTCCACCAGTTTCTTTTACAAACTGTTGATTAACCATTAACTGTTTCCTAACTAAAACAATTCATAGTTTGTAGCTTCTATGATTCTAATGACCCTCAGGTAAAAATGCTAATTTACTGTTAACTAATTCCTAAAAAAAAAAATAGTTCACAATTTGTAATTGCTATGGTCCTAACGACCTTCTGGAAAATAAAACAAATAATAAAGAAAAGTAAAATAACCGACAAGTCTAATAACCTATCCAGCTATGCATGTAGGATTTGTTCTTGTTCTCTCCACGAGACCGTCAACCACCTTCTGTCTCCTCGGAGCTGGATGTTCCTGCATCAGGCTCCCGGGGTGGCAAAAAGTCATGGCTCCGTTCCATGAGGTCGTCGACAGAATAGCCTGCTTTCTGTATCTGCGTTGCGTTAAGCCACGAACTGTCCTCTATCGGACGGTTCTTCCACTTGACCAAATACCGCAAATATTCCTTCCTGCGTGTGCGCTTAGCTATCTATGTGTCTAGAATCCCTTCGATCTCCAGGGGTGGTGCCATTGGCAACTGTCTCATCCATGAACCTTCTTCACAACTGGTGTCCCGCGGTGGCTTTGCTGCTGTATTGTCTGCCGAGTCAGCGACATAAGGAAACAGGTCTGCCACATTAAAAATAGGGGAAATACCGATCCCTGGTGGCAACTGTAGTTCATAGGCGTTTGCAGAAAATTTGCGAATAATTTTACAGGGGCCGATCTTCTTAAATTTTAGCTTGTTGTACTCTCGTTTTGGAAACCGTTCCTTACGTAAATACGCAAGGACTTCATCTCCCACGTTGAACTGAACTTCCTGACGCTTTGTATCAGCTCGCTGTTTATACCTCTGACTGCTGTCCTGTAATTTCAGTTTGACCTGTTCATGTAAGTTACTCATTGCTTGGGCGAAATCTTCCCCATCAGCGCTTCGTTTCTCAAGTTTCCCCAAATCTCGTAATTCATGCACTCCTCGCGGATGCATGCTGTACAAAATCTGGAACGGATTGTAACCAGTACTGCGGTTAGGGGAATCGTTGTATGCGAATTCCGCCTGAGCAAGTACACGGTCCCATGTCCGGGAGTTTTCACCTGTTAAACTCCGAAGTAAGTTTCCTAGACTTCTGTTTACTACCTCCGTCTGACCATCAGTCTGCGGATGATAAGCAGAGCTGAACTGCAACTGGGTATTCAACTTTTTCCACAGAGTTCTCCAAAAATGACCGGTGAACTTTACATCTTTGTCAGAGATAATGGATCTTGGAAGTCTATGCAACCGAACGATCTCAGTAAAGAAAAGATGTGCTATATAAGTAGCGTCGCTGGTTTTCTTGCAAGGTACAAAGTGTGCCATTTTTGAAAATCGGTCTACCACAACCATTACTGAATCAAAACCTCGTTGTGTCTTCGACAAACCCAGTACAAAATCCATACTAACTGAATCCCATGGTCGGCTAGGGATGGGTAACGACAAATAAAGACCAGTGTTCTGACTGTGACCCTTTGCCAGTTGACAAATTTTACATCTACTCACGTACCTCTGCACATCCCGCTGCAACTTTGGCCAGAAATAAAAATGCCGTACCTGAGCAATCGTTTTGTCGATACCGAAATGTCTAGCCAGACCCCCACTGTGTTTTTCCTGTATAATGTTTTCCCGCATAGAACAGTTGGGAATACACAACTGCCCTCCCTTAAACAACAATCCTTCCTGTAGATTATAGTCTAACCACATGCTGCTATTTCTTAACAGCGGGTTTTGGCAAGCCTCATAGACCTCCCTAAATTCAGTATTGGTTCGATACAGCTCTTTTAAATGCTCAAAGCCCAAAACCTGCATCGTGCTCTCCTGTAGAAGCAACATTCTTCTACTCAGTGCATCTGCCACCTTATTT